>JAGDQP010039559.1:0-16280 GCA_022664845.1 Lepisma saccharinum | reverse complement strand
TCCAAAGCTATCAAAATATTGTCAATGTCCATGTTTATCAATATATACGGCAGTCCTATGAGTTTCACGGGAAGTTGACGGGCTTAAATTTACTATAAGTGCTGTCGGATATTCAATTTGTTTTGGTAAAGTGTCCACAGAATAATTTCCAGTAAGCGTAGTTGCAATAGAACAATCCTAAATTATAACTTTTAAAATTTCATCACTCCATATTAAAATCAGTTTCACTAATTGGTGTTCACTGTTCTATTCTTAGGTAAAATAAAAGGATGTAGATGATAATATGTTAAAACATTTCATGCCCTGAAGCTTCTTTTATGTCACAGCGAAAACGTGTAAACTGATGAAGATGATAAACAGAAGTTTGCGATGGAAACACTAATGCATTATATTTTGGACACTTAACATATTTTAAATTAATCACTGTTCTTTTGAAAAGAGACTTTTCCATGCGCATACAAACTTTCACTGCAGGACTTATACTTACTAAGTATGTTTTTAACTTCCACATATTGAACTTCGCCTTCAATCCACTCTAAACCAAATACATGCTGACTTAAATCTTCATTTGCAAATCTCAAACTTGGAATACTAATTTTTGATATTGGAAAGTGAGGTTTGAAAAGCCATCATTGACAACTATTAGCATCAGGATTAACTATGGCTAGTTCTTTAACTATGAAATTATTTTCTTCAATACACTGAAACGCTGAAAAGTGTAAGACAGTCCTCATGGTCAATCTCAAAGTGAACTAAAATTCACATTGTATGATCTGTATATACACTACGATCTATATGAATTTGAATAAGCGAATCAAATTGAGCTTAAACAATACATGAAATAGAATGTGCCTGTGATTGACTAAAACCTATTTTGAGATTAACGGGAGAATATTTAATAGCATCCCATGTATGATCACCTAAAGTGTTAGTAGTAGAAATAAAATAGGGTGAAGAGCATATCCATGGGGTTATAGGAATATGTGATCATATGGCTCATATTTTCATGAAATATACACGTTCTAGAGTACATGGTATTATAACTTCGAACGCATAGATGATTTGCATAATCGGGGGAAGAGGAGTGAGAGGATAAAATTGGGAACCAACTTGTACTTGCAATTTTTCATATTAAAATTTTGGAAGTGGAAGGGATTTTCTTGGTATTTTCCATTGAATGCGATGTTTGCAATAAAAACTTTAAAGAGATCCTTTGGTACATTTCCGAGAAATGTATTTTCTAGATTATATGAATCAACATTTGCACGCTTGTTTCAAGTCTGGTCTGTGGTAATTTTGTAGTATGATGACTCATAAAATTGTTTAATTGTAAAGCTAAATCAACAGACATATTAGTTCGGCGAACATAAAGAATAACCTCTTCCAGTTTACCTTTAAATAAATATTTTTCAGCTGCCATTAAACAAAATGCATCTTTACTACGACTTAATTGTATACGAAGATTCACTTTATTTGGAAGAATACGATTTGATCCAGAACCATCTGTATGGAGTCTTCCAAACATATCAATGAATGCGCTGCCAGCAACAAGAGATTTTCGTTTATAATAACCAACATTATTTTCATTGAGAGTATTAAAATGTACTGCAGTATCCTTATACCATAATCCAGTGGTTAAATGACTTTTGCTTGCATCTTCAGAATAATTAAATAAAGTTTCATAATATGTTCTGAATGGGTATGTTGCATTTGATGATGAAACAATTTTATCATTTAAAGAAACATCCACTAGACTAAAATGTCCATGTTAGAAATTATTCATGGGCGCTGCATTATCTGCCACAACGGCTGGGAGGCCTGCTGCTGCTAGTTGTAAGTTATCTCCATTTCCCCTTAATATTTTACACTTGACATAAGGATAAATATGTGCACGATTGAATATACCCTCCTGTATCTCCAGGTATAAGAAAGTCTATGGGTCCTTCAGAAGAAAGTGAAGAAATTGGTCGATACTATAACATACGAGATGATTCGATCGCAATTTGTGTCATAGGTACAGAAACTAAGTCGAGTTCATTCGTACATCAGTCATTAGTTTTAGGTGTAAGAAACGACATATTTAAGTAATATATCTCTACTTTTCTTCTTTTTAAATACTTGTCGCCCTTTTAAAGTTGGTGGTCTAATACGTACGGAAGCCTTGCGTTTAAGTGTCCTTCTCTTACCGCTACCACTAAGCAACAGATTAACTTTATTTTCAGCTTTGCTTCTTAAAGATGAACCTGTTTCGCGTACTCTTGCTTTCAAAGAGTCTTTAATAGAACCGTTTTCAAGCATATCCCCTGCAGCTTGAATTCCTGTTCGTAAAGCTTGTCTTCCTAATGTATTTGCCCCTTGTTTAATGAACGGCATAGCAAATCGAAAATGTCCTCGAAATAAACTCCCAATCAAATGTCTCCGTTGATAAACAGGACCTGCAAAGTAAGGTAAACCTCTACCTCTATCCATAATTGTATATCTTTTCATTTTGATGAAGGCTTAAAGTGAAGCGTTACTTTCAATGTCCCAGATGCGAATGGTAAATTTTGATATGCATGATCCTTTAATAGTATTTCTATAGTGTCAAACGAGTGTTTGCAAGTAGAAAATAATGTACATTCTGAAAAGTTATGGTTGGTACTTTCCCATGAGTTATCGGTCATAGCTATAATTCGTAAAAGTGGTGCTTTTGTATCACCTACAAACTGACGTTGAATAATATCTCTATAAACAAATAATTGATGAAGATAACCAATATCTAAAAATGGCTCTATAGGAATACGACTATCTTTAAAATATTAACATCATGTTCGAAACCTAATTGAAATACTAATATCAATGATCAACGTAAAGATTTTATATTAAGATTAATTTTTGCAGTGACAATGTTTGATTATTCAAATTTTAGACTTGGATTTATTTTCTCAATTCATCTAACAATTGTTGAATGGTGGAATAATATTCTTGAGTTATTTTATGTTTAACACCATCATACCATATTATATTTTGACCAGTAATAATATTATCGTACGTTAAGGGAATACGAATTTCACTTAATCCTACCTTCCACGAATTCTTTAAATGTATTCGATTATTAAGAATATTGAAAAAAAAATATGTTGGACCATTATTAGAATATCTTTGAACACTTCCATTTGAAGAAAGTGTAATGTAAAAACTATCATCACTACTTTCAGAAATCATTTTGTTTTAACATGTAGTGTTATGCTTGACATTCCAAATTGAAATGGCAATTTTTCCCCGTGCACATCTTTTAAGTCTACATGAAGAGTATCAAAATATTTCTTTTCAACTTTAACATAATGTGGGCAACCGAAAATAAAAGATTTAATCTCGAATTCCAACTTTTTAAATTAGTTTACCATAAAGAGGTTGATTTTTTGCAATACCAATACATACATTAATTTCTAAAGGAATAACATAATCAAGATTTGTGTGGTAAGGTGCTGGAACATTTAGAAACTTTGGTTTATCTTTTCGATTTATGGGATAAAAGTGAACTATCCGTGTACTCACTTTAAAATCATTATTAAATCCTAAAATAATTTGCAATCCAGGACTCATCTCGAAAAGTTATTCACGTTTAGGAATTCGTTTTTGAGAAATATAAACTTTATCTCTACTTTCCTGATATTGTATAAGGACTGAATTTTCTTCTATTACTAATGAATCTTCATTGATCATTCGTTCAACACTAGCCATTTCTACATTATGAAACATTTTATTAAGAAAAATACTTTCCTCAAATACATATACATGTTCTCTCTCATCGTATTCTTTTCCCATTTGTTTACTTAAAGCTCTACGAATAGTATCTAAAAGCGATTGTATTGATTCATAATATCCGGGTGGAACTTTTATATTTATTTGCCTTATATTTTTGTCCCCTACTTCAATATTAAGTTGTTCTTCTTTAAGAATATTATAAAAATTCAGTGGAATAGAAAGTCCACTTAAACCTACCACCAAAAATGAATTCGCTGAGAAAGTTTCGTAGTATAGGAACTTGTTTTATTTTCAAATATATTATTGGAATTATTTGATGGCAAGGAGAAATAAAACCCATCGTCTTGTTCCTGAAAGAGCATGTTTACCATTTTTTTTAACCTAATTATTCATAGATGAAGGATAACTTAACCATTTAACATAAACCCAACCTTTTCTACGTTTTAATACTTTTTTCAATTCATTAAGTTTTATGTTTTCCTACATATGCTTTTTGTATTTCTCGTTCATAAAATGAACCTGTTATAACTTCACTATTCCAATATCGAATTTTATAAATAATAGGTTTGCTTTTAACACATTGGTTAACTAAAATTATTTCGCAAGACCATTGCGGAAAATAACATTCTTCTAATTTATTTTTATATTTACTTACTCGGACATAATCTCGCACTTGAAATTTATATTTGTCTACTTTGTTTTCTTGGCTTTTCTTTACTTTGTTGTATAGTCTTTCCCAAATCTCATTAACATTAGAATCATTTACTTGTATAGGAGCATATCGAATGGAAGAATGTTTCGTATGATTATAACTTTTTACATGATCTTGTAAAATATCAATATAACGATACGTATTTTCAGCAGTAAAGTATTTATATTTTTTTCTTTTAAAGTTGTAATATATCGTTCGACAAAAGGAGCTTTAATTTCAGAATGTACACTATAGTGATTCACTTTAAATTTTTGAAAAACACATTTTACATGTTTATTATAAACATCAGTTCCCAAATGAGTTTGACAATGAAGTAAAGGTAATTTTCGTTTACAGAATATTGACTCTATTGCTTTTGCCATGACAGGACAAGTTTTGTATTTAAGTGGAATACAAATTGCATATCGACTAAAAGCATCAAAGCTGCAAAAATATATTTATATCGATCATTATACTTTGATACATTTTGCATATCTGCTAAATCTATTTGTACCAATTCATTTGGTGCATTAACATATTTTTTTACGAGAAAAATGTTTACTAGCAGGAGCGTGAAAGTATAGGTATCTTTTGAAGCAAAATATTTTTTTTACTTTTTTTAGAAATACCAGCTTTCCTTTTTAATTTCGAGATACTACCTAAAGAATTTGAATGTGCATATTATATTAAATTTAGTAAAGTGACAATACCCATATTTTTTATAATTTTATAATTTTGTTTATTCCTTGACTAATATATTTTTTTTCTTTACTATTACTTTACTAGAATCTTTCTTCTTTTTTATTACTTTACTAGTATTATTCTGCTTTACTATTTTAGTAGATCCTCCCCAAAATTTAAAAACACATAACTCTAATGGAATATTACTATATTGTAATGAACTTTTAAAATCTTGAAAACGAAGTTGATTTCCAGGGGTCCAGGAGTTCTTACCACATCCTTGATAAGATCAATAATATTTGAACCTGAAGTTACTTTATTATCTTTAGATACTGCACCAGTCTGATCCCAAATGAAACCATTAGAAGCCTGCAGGAGATATAGTAATACTTGAGTCTTTTCAGCGAATGATTTTGAAACTGAACTAATAATATATTGAATCATGGGTAACATATTGGATGATTCAGAATTGTAAACGGGTAAAACAATTGTTCTTTGAGATTGTGGAATGAATTCTAAATACCGATGTAGTGCTTGTTGATACATTTTCCATTTTTCATCAATAGAAATATCAGTTAGTCTTAAAGTTTCATCCATTTAATTATCTAATCGTGTTTGATGAGGTTTTACAGACTTCATAGTGAAATACATTTGCGCACCTGCATTTTTCGGAATGAGTACCATTTTTTTGAAATTACGAAGACATTTTAACCAATAAATAAACTTCCAGCCACTGCACGTAAGATTGGAGCTAATAATAAAGGTAGAAAACATCATCTTTTGGATTAAAAGTTTACGTTTCTTTTTTAAACTTGATCGTTTGAGAGAGAGTGCACGTAATGTCTTCTTATGTCGAGGAGAGAGTTTAAAGTTACCATTTAAAGCATTTTTACCTACTTGTACAATAGTTCGAATAACGCCATCAGCTGCTCTCTGAACTAGTGTTTTACGCTTCTTATTCTGACGTTTTCAAATTCTACGGAGCTTATTCAGATGATGTTGTATGTTTGACATCTTGATGGGAACTGACCTGAATTGCTATATTCATGTCTTTTACATGTGCATAGGTGTTCATAGTTTCATCTGAAAGTATATGTGTACGAAGACGTACAGCATCCGATGTAGACTGAGTTAAATCGAAAAGTAAATATGAATAAGGTTCAGCAGAAGCACTTTCAAAAACTTGAATTACATTTTTACTATATTGTGGCATAACCTGCCTTGTTAAATATTGTATTTGTAACTTATCCTTAGGATTTTTGAACGCAGTGATATAATGGGCGTGTAATATATAACGTGTATATTTTCCGTTGGGAAATAAATTTTTTACTATACAAATAACACTTAGATTCGTATGATGTGCAAATTTTGTGATTATTTTTGGAACATCAGCATTAGTTTCGGTCATACGATCATCCATAATTAATAATCAACTTATTGAATTTCAAAAGTATTCATATCAGGAATTTCGAAATGAAATTGTATATTACTTATCTGACTAGATAATTTAGGTATCACAGCACCATAGGACCAAACTATTTCGTGAAAATGACTAGTGAACATAGATTTACAGTGGAGTAATAATCTATTTACAAAATAAATTTTTCCAGCTCTGCAAGGACCTTAAAGGAGGATAGTGGCAGGATGAAGCAAGGGAAGAATCATGAACTAGCGACAAAAGAGAAATGAACTAGCAGTCGTTACATCGTCGTCCTTTATATCCAAAGGGAAGTATTTCGAATTAATTATGAAATTTTCGTTTACTTGGTACATTCCGATGTGTCTTTACTTCCGGTCTTAATATAATTTTGATCCTTTATTCCTATAGATTCCATTAGTATTACTAATGATTTTCTTTTCATAATCATGTTTAACTAAATTTAGAAAATGATGAAAATCAACAATTTTACGCACACCGGAATTTAAAGTGATTCCACGAATTTTGAATATGGGTTTAATATTCCCAGCCTTAATTTCCCTTTCCTTACGCGAATAATTCTTCGGCACTAACCCAACGAAAATAGGGATCTCCCACCTCTCTTTGACTTCATTAGTTAAATCTCCTAAGTAGTTCCCTGTAGGAAGCAATGAGGCTTTAATTCTCTTTTGTCTGTGGAAGATAGAATCTGTAACTGAGTGGATAGCATTTTCAATTCCCACTTTTTCCAATAAACCATATAATTTCAATCTAGCCCATGATGAAATAAAGGCTGACAAGATAACATTCGAAGAGTAATTAGGAATATTAACATATTCTAAATCCCTGTATGTTACAACCAAACATCTTCTAAACCCAGAAGTACATTTTGTTTTTCAAAGTGAGGTGTTCGGAGAATATCCAAGAAGCACTTAGCATCATTAACTACTCTGGTCTGTGCTAAGTCAGTTCTCTGTCACCACTTCATACACACTACAAAACGTGCCGATGAAACAGTATGGTTACAATCATTACTATTTATTTCCTCCATACAAGTACGACAGAGGCCGAATACGAGACGCCCATTCGCATTATATGGAAGCAAAGGAATAAGAATATCTTGAGGAGGAAGAACCTTGCAGAAAACAACTCCGTGAATCTGTTTGGGATCAGAACATGCTTTCCCTCGATAAATGGTAGGTTTACCAAAAGGAAGAGCTCTCTTTTTCATGACATATGAATGTAAACTGCATATGTCGACGTAATGAATAAATTCGTCTTCAGGACACTCGTAGAGAGATCTAAAAGCTTCCTTCCTACCTCCCTTGAATGAGTCTTTAGGCACTAATCCACCTTCAATATTTTTACATTGATCTTTAATAAATTGTCGAACATGTAAATTTTCCTTAACTTGTTCATCAAAATCACATTCATAGATTTCTACAAGCTTTAGAACACAAGTTAATAAACATTTATTTCTCCTCATTGTCGCAATATCTCAGTCATTTAATGTTTCACCATTTGTGTCATTGAGAGGCACCTCGCGACCTTGCTTAATGCATCAATAACCATGCCAAAAATATCCATAAAATTCATAGGTAGTACGATGTTTTTTATCGTACGCGTCCACTTTGGATGGTCCAAATTGAACTTCATTTCCGTTTTCAGCCGTATGAATAGAAACATCATTTCCTATGAATTCCATATACTTTAACCATCTTAACGCTTTCTTACTCTGGGGGTTACGTTGTCGATACCCGAATGAGGGAATTACAGGAATAGTTTTCTCTTCTAAAAATAAATTTTGAAAGCATTCCATCGCACACCAACAATATAGTACTTACCTGAAGAAATCACTGAATCCCTTCAGTCTTCTGTTCAAATAAGTTTGAGAAGTTAATGACTGCCTCGAACAATATACGAACATCGTTCCTGCAGTATTCCAGCATTTCACGTTGTAAGTTAAAGGTAAGGTCTTTTTCCACACACTCCTCATGATAAACCTTCAAAGCTTTGCGTTCACTTACTCATTTACCTTCATCGTCAAAAAGTTCAGTTCTGGCCATGTTGCATTATAATTTTGATTATCTTCAGTATTCAACAAAAAAGGGAAATCTCCTTTCTTTAAACTTTCACCTAATCCCATGGTAGCCTATAATCTTGATAATTTCACGGACATGAATAAATAAGTATCTTTAAAAGTAATATTGCGTACACTCACTTGGACAATTTTCTCACCTTATGTTATTATTTGAGGAGTGATTTGTTCCTTTTCAATGAGTGCACGTGCAACAAATACTTAATCGAATTTCGCGGCGTTATGCGCTAAAAAAACCACTTTATTAAACTTTGGACCTTGTTCGAGAATGCTTTACAAAGCTTTCAATATTATAAAACAAAGTCCCTTTCACCTTGTAAATCATCACATTGAAAACATTTATAATTCTCTTCCATATGGTTCTTACATTTAAAACAGCTGTGTGAGGCGCATATTAGGTTTGGCCGGTGTTCACTTTCACCTTCTTCTTTTTCATTTAATATAATGGTTTCAATATCATATACTATATAGCAAAAATCAGTTTCAGGTTTCAATTTCGTATTTTGTACGATTCAGAAATGATCCTCATTAACGTAGAATATACAAATAGTGTAGAATCGATCTCCACATACATGAGGATTGTTACTCTTTCTATTTCGGGTATCAACCTTTACAGCACACTGTTGACACAGTTTCACATAGCAACATACAGGTTTTCCCCTCTCCTTCGTGCAATGCTTATTATAGCATGGTTGCGATTGGAAGGTTCTTAAACAACTATTACAAGTAATAAGTCTTTCATCATCAGAAGTTTCAAAATCATGTTACTCCTCGCAATGTTCGCAAAAGTATTCGCACTTATGTCTAATACGCTTGCTCAAGAAATGGCTTCAAACAATCCCTACAATAACCTTCACCTCTAAAAACGGCCATAATGTTCTCAAAAACATCAAAATGCTGCTCATGATAAGACAAGAATAATTTCTTCTTGGTTTGCACATTACCACAATAAATCGCCTCAGTGTCTCGAGTAGCTGGTTTTAGTGCATATACTACAATCTGGAATCGATTATCATAATAATCTTGAAACTGATCAATATCATCAATACTCCCACCAAAAGTTGAAACATTAATATTTGCCTTCTTATATATAGTTTCACCTTCCTTTTCCCACTTTATAGGATGACTTTTCATGCAAGATACCTGACGAAATTCGCCTAAAGCTCGTAGCTCGGCAAGGCTAAAGCTGTGGTTCCCAATTTAGGCATTGGAATAATGTGTGTTTGTAAGTACTCCTCCAGAAGTAAATACTTATTATTAATCCGCTTCTTCCTCTCGCCTTGTCCGCGAATAGAGTCGGTAATGTTAGCTTCAATGATTACTCTATCAGCTAACAGGAAAAATCATTCGAATTGAGAATATTCTCAATCGCACGTAAAATATGTTCGGTAGTTAGATGAATTTTTTTACGCCACGGAATGAAGACGTCTTTCCCGTTGACGTCATTGCTACTTTCAATACCTATTTCAACCCAGGAATGTGGATCAGCATTAGGTAATAAATTATCTAGTGCAAATTCGAAAATTTCTCAACATAGCCTGCCGGGGTTAATCTAGAGCATCCGGCTTTCGCACGTATGGATATTTCCCTACCTTTCATTGGAATTTTATCGAAACCGCGCATGCGTTCACTTATAATTTCAAAGTGATCATCACTTGTTCCCTCTTGCAAAATAATATCTTCCAATTGATCAACATGATTTATGAGATGATTCATCCTATCAGGATTCAAAGGAGTACCCCATCCATCATATAAATCGTAGGCTTGATCACGTATCTCATTACCCTTTGGAGAAAGAAGACAGTCCATATCACAAAAAAAGCTATCAACAGAAGTTAAGGTAGGAGCTGGAGAAGGAATAAAAGAAGTAGAAGGTGCAACATAAGGAGATGGTATTGATCTGCAAATAGGTCTTCCCTCAGTTACGAATGTAGTTGCCTGCGTTAATACAGACGTAACTACATTAACAGGAGGAGAAGTAGTAGTAGAAGTAGAAGAAGTTGTGAAAGCAATCATAGAACTTACATTGGAAACAGGAAAAGATTCTCCAAAGGAGAGAGAGTACTCGCCAAGTGTGAGGAACAATATTCATATTCAATGAATCATCTGAATTCGTAGACACATATTGTTCCTGAATATCATCTCTTACCATCGGAAATAATAAAAAAGGCAACATGAGGATGAAGCATTCTCCCATTATTTTCGTCAATGGCGTTAGTCAATAGCATATAATCCTGGAAAGCCAGCCCATCGTTAGAGGGAGAGTCACAGAAGCCAGCATTTCCTAATTGGATCAATTCATTTGCATGGAGACATGTACCAAATATCTAATTCAAATTAGAGTGGGATAGAAGGTGAAGAGGAAACAAAAACTTCAAAACATTACCAGAATGTCTGGGTAGTATTCCCTTCATGGCTAAACGGCACCATTCCACCCAGGCCTCATAAATCGACTCAGAGTCGGCGAATTATTAGCCTTCTCAGCCAGGATAAGATGATCAGCACTGGTGAATCCTGTGGTGCAATCCATTCTTGACCTCAAATACATCAGTTGCTTATACAGAAAGTTGATTGCAAAAGATGATTCCTGTAAATAATATACAACAATTAACTCAATGTTCAGAAAAATTGAGTTCAGCACAAAGATCAAGTAGACAATATTTCACTTATTTGTTCACTAAGTTCTCATATTTTTTTCTTCATAAATTTGTTATTTAAAATATTATTTATAAAAACTATATTATTATCTACATACGTGCAAAAAATGAGTTATTAAATATTATCAATATAATTCCATGAGCTGGTGTAATGTGTAATTATTTGATCTTACTTTACGCATGCTCAGATGCTTATTTAGATTATACTCAACTCAGCGTTTAAACAGATTTCTCATAAGTCTATGTTTACAAACACAGATTCCCCACAAGTCGGTGTTTAAAGAGGTTCCTCACAAATCAATGTTTACCCACACACATAACTTACATAATACTAATAAAGCGTTTTTGCACAACATCCTTATGAAAAAAGGGATATCCCCCTAATATACTCTGGCTACCCTCACGATAGAGAATGAATACCTTAACATTTACTCTTCACACTTAATTTTGATTAAAGAAATCAAATTACCTTTATTTTAAGGTTCGCTCAGCTAGAAGAAGAAGAAGGAACAGATCACGGTTTACTCTTCAGTTTCTTTTCCTTTTCAACACCTAATCAAAAAGAAAGTTATTTAATCATCATTACAATTATTTTAAGAAAAGTTTAATTGATTATGCTAAAGTCACTAAAATTAATTTTCACTCTCGGTCTTACATAGGTATAAATAAAGCAAGTGATATTAAGAACTAGTACAAAAGTTTGACAGAATAGCTAAAAAGTTAAAACGTGAAAGAAACCCCTAAGTTCACCTCTGTGTGAAGTTTCTTGACTACACACGCAAATCCTAAGCAAAATGATTCAAATAACTACTGAGTTCAAGGAAAGCAAGCGTGTTTGACAATGACCCTTTAGTTTATAAAGTATTCTAAAACGCTTCTTTTGAATTTGTCGGAAGCTTTCATATAAGGCATATATGCTCATAGGACATAAAATAAAACTTAATTATTCAATCAAATCAAGAGTAAACCATCTAACGCATGTTATACTAACACTACTTATTTATTCCATATGCCATGGATTTCCTTACTAGTGTAAGCGACAACGAAATTTCAAAGGGAGGGGTCCTTTCCCCTCCTCTACCCTTGGCCTTGGCCCTAGATATCTAAAGAGCATAAATAAAAGAAGAGGACATACGTGTAGTTTTCGGTACATTCTGCATTTAATCCTAGCGGCTGAACATTCTGAGTTACGCTTTTTTCAAGGTTTTTATTCACTCACATTACCAAATGCACGACTGGCACCTTCAATATATAGATTCTGACCAACAACTTCCTGAATCCTTTCCCCTCCTCTATCCTCTGACCTGAGCCTTAGAGGCGTAAAGAAATCAGATTCAAATTCAAAATATAGTCTATACGCCATAAATAAAAGAAAGACCATTCCTATGACATTTGATAGGTCGTGGATCCTATTCCCTGGAGCCGACCATTCTGAGATTTTCCACGGTTTCTCCGCACTCATACCAAACAAATTCCAAGAACGCGCCTTCAATATAAGCCCTGACGTAAACTTTCCACCATCCTCTATCTTCCAGTCTAAGCCATAGATTCCAAAAGGCCATAAATAAATAAAAGAAATCAAATTTGAATTCAAACTAAAGTCTACACGTTATAAAGAAATGAAAAGAGCATTCAGAAAGCATTTTTTAGGTAGTGGGTTCAATTCTCTGCGCCCGACCATCCTAAGGTTTCCCACAGTTTTTGTCCTCAGTCATATCCTCCACCCTAAGCCATAGAGGCCCAAAGGCCATAAATAAATAAAATAAATTAAATTAAAATTCAAACTAAAATCTTTACGCCATAAATAAAATAAAAGACCATTCGCATAGCTTTTGATAACTTGTGGGTGCGATTCTTAGCGGCCGACCATCCTGAGCTTTTTCACGGTTATTCCAGTCATACCAGACAAATGGCAGGATAACGCCTTCAATATAAGCACTGACCAAAATCTTCCAGCAACCTCTATCCTCCAGTCTAAGCCATAGATGCCCAAAGGACATAAGTAAAAATATAAATCAAATTTAAATTCACACTAAAGTCTATACGCTATAAATAAAAAAAAACATTCGTATAGCATTTAATAGCTCGTGGATCTGATTCCCTGCAGCCGACCATTCTGAGGTTTTGCACGGTTTTTCCACACTCACACCAACCAAATGCCAGGATACTGCCTTCAATATAAGAACTGACAAAAATCATCCACCGTTCTCTATCCTCCGACCTAATTCATAGAGGCCCAAAGGCCATAAATAAATAAAAGAGATGAAATTTAAATTCAAACTAAAGGCTATACGCTATAAATAAAAGAAAAGAACATGCGTATAGCATTTAAAAGCTCGTTTATCTCATTCCCTGCAGCCGACCATTCTGAGGTTTTCCACAGCTTTTTCCCAGTCATACCAGGCAAATGCCGGGATGGTGCCTTCTATATAACCCCTGGCCAAAATCTTTCCGCCATCCTCTATCCTCTGTCGTAAGCCATAAATGCACAAATGTCATAAATAAAAGAAATCAAATTTAAATTCAAACAAGCCTATACGCTATAATGAAAACAACAGAACATTCCCACAACATTTGATAGGTCGTAGATCCGATTCCCTGCGGCCGAGCATTCTGATCTTTTCCACGGTTATTTCCGCAACCACACCAGGCAAATGCACGGATGGTGCCTCTTATATAAGCCCTGATTGAAATCACCCGCCATGATGTCCCTCCTCCATTCTTCACCCTGATCCATAGATGTCCAAAGGCCATAACTAAAAGCAATCAAATTTAAGTTCAAACTACCACACTAAAGTCCAACAAAAAGCCCTAATGTCCAACTGTTCGAAATACTTTAAAATGTTAAAACAATAGTTTATGAAGTCCCCAAAAACCTATTATTTAACAAAATCAAAATGATTTACCTTTGATTGAAATTTCCTTCACCAATCACCACACAACAAAATGATTATCTCAAAATCTGACGTCAAGAACTTAAAAAAAGCTTTCAAAGTCAAAAATACTCTCAGAGTACGATATGATAACTTCAATCTTACACTAAAGAATGAAAATTCAATCGATCAGCTTAGCATTATATAGAAAACTCTTATCTGCATACTACGAATGCTCCATACAAAATCTCAAACTTTACCCTTACACATCATATAAAAATAATAAATGAAGTAGTTTGAATGCAAAACATTTTAGTCATTAAGGCATATGACCTCTATATCTTCATACAAAGTGATATCACATTTGGAATTCACGTATGATACATCTATAGAACGCATAAGCAACCGTTTGTCATCAAGAAAAGTTACCTCTTTGCAAACTTAGAAATCAGCTCACAATACGTACACAATACGTAGCTTAGTCAGTATTTACTACTTAATGTACACTTGTATGTTTGAACTGATATGCCGTTTTACTCACTTTTCAAGTTAAGATATCATGTGTAAAATTCAGATACATAGAATGACTAACCTTTGTCAAGCAACAGCTTCAAGGAAAATAACTCTAAATCTGTGTAATCTCAAAATGTGTATCTCATGTACACAAGATATACACAATTTATACATTAATCACTCAAGCTTTGTATCTCATTTATGTACGCATAGTAAAGTAATATCAATAAGGAAAATAGATTTCAACCATTTCCCAAAAGATGAAATCACCTCTCATACCGATAACATATACTAAAGTTTACTTCTGACTAAAATGACCTTTGTAACTCAAACAACTGAAATTATTTTAAAGACTAACTCAATTGACCCATGTCTTCGTTTCTCGAAGAATATTCAACAAACAAGAAAGATAATATTTTGTGTGATCATTATCATCCTAGATTCATTCTGTTCGTCTGATGAAGAAGGTATATTCCATCTCTCCACCGAAAATAATAAAAAGGTATTCCTTATTATTTTAATTTTTCTAAGAAACTTGTCTGTATTTTCTATCACTAGTGTTTAATCATTTAACATAAAAAATCGAGTGATCTACCAAATTCAACGCTTTCTCCTATTATTTAATTTTTTTCCACATGTTTAGTCACAATTTTGAGGGTAATATCAAACTATAAAGTTCTCATAAATAAAAAGCTAAGCTCAAACAGTATCATATCTAATACGCCAGTTCAATCTTATACTCAGTATACTTCTTAATCCTTTTAATACTCCCGCCCAATGGTGCGGAAAATATATTTTTTAAATTTATCTGATATGCCCGCAGAATGCTATCATATATTCCTTAAAAGTTTCTGATATTCACGTCCAATGGTATAGTCAAGGTATTACTTATTTATCTGATACGCCTGCCCAATGGTACGGTAACGTCTCGTGACGGTCTGTGATGTCATCAACATCTCATTTTTTTCTAATATGCCCACCCAATGCTACGCTTAAGGTCACGTGGTGGTCTCTAACGTCACAAGCCAATCCCACAATCAACCAATCAAAACCCTTCACCACTGTGACAGCACAAACTCTCGACCAATCAGAGGCTTTTGAAAATTGTAAGAAACGTTCTCATATTCTACTTGTACGCGACCTGATGTTTTTATTATTTTTTTATGAGAACGATTGTATTATACTGTACTACTTGTAAATGGGCATTGAGTTTAAATGCGTGTAGTCGCTCTATTGTATAGTGTAGCAATATATGTAACTCCCACAGTAGGACACAAACACAGAAATTGATGTTTTACAAAAATCAGTAAACGTTCTTCTTTTCGAGATTTCATGCATTGTCGGAAAGGCGGATAATTTACAAAATTTTTCTACCTTAAAACGCCGTTTTCGCCTATATGATCAACTTTGTAAAGCAATAAAATATTTAACAGTTTTATTTTATTATACTTACATTTATAGGGAAGACAGAGAACTATGCATGGCAAAAAAATTTAAACTTCCCCACGAAAGATAGCAATCTGGTTGCTACATCACAGTGCATTACGTTTCATCTTACACGTTTTGAAAACCAACAAACAGAATTGAAAATTATAGTTAACAT
>JAGDQP010039558.1:82-17682 GCA_022664845.1 Lepisma saccharinum | reverse complement strand
TGTGACGTCATTACAGATGATTACTACGTTATACAAAAGACGTTCTGAGTAAATCTTGAAAATACAAAATATTGTTATAAAATATTACTTTTTCATCAGAGAATAGTGGCTGGAGTTGAAACCAAAATTATCGAACCATGTCGAATAAATTAAAATTTACTATTACCATGAAAACGGTACGCAAATGGATAGTCAAGCAGACATGTTGCTAATTTGATAAAGTAAGGAAAATATGCGGTAGCTGTCAAACATGGCTAACCGGGAATTTCGAATAGATTTGGAAAACTGGAGACGAGAAATTGGCATATGATTATTAAAATCCAACAAACCGGTACTTGTAATGTAAGAATTCGGTTAATAGCGGCCCCATACTGAAATTTAGAACATATTGTACATTTTGACAAATAATCTCGAAACAAATAATAAATTTGATGAGGTGAAAATTCCGAAATGATGTCGCTGAAAAGTCCTGTTAGCACTTATATCGGTTTAATTCTTCTTAATAATATTTAAGGTAATTTTCCGGAACGGACGAAATCAATCGAAATATCATCAAAATATTTACAAAATTTGGTATTTATATCTACCTCTCGTAGACAGGGCTTAGGAAGTACAGGTGACGGAAAGCCCAGACATCCACTCGTCTCGCTTTAAAAATTGGAACTGAACTAACATGGCGTGGGAGAGCAGTTCTCCCAGCAAACGGAGAAGAAGGCTGATTCACACCAATCAGCAAAAACAAGTCACGAAGCATTGACTAGGGCCAATCAAAAACAAGCGTTAGATCCAAGTCATTGCTGCGTGACTAACGAAAACCTGGATGGATAACGATAAAAATCCAAAGAAAAATCCAAACGGAACACGCTCAAAGAGTCTAAAACCAACCAAAGAGAATGAGCTAAAGAGAACACACTGAAAGAAAACAAAACGGAGACTAAGAAAAAATAAAAGGGGAGAAAATAAATATAAAAATGGAACAGCAACTAGGCTGTTACAAGGGGAGCGTTGAGAAATTCCCTGGCACCTTTTGTGCTTTCACAGGTACCTGTTTCAGTAATTGTGAAATAGAGTGAGATACTTTTATCCACCAAAATAAATTTTCTGCGTTACTGCCCGTACGACGATCCGGATCTGGCTTCGCATTTCTTTGATCCGGATCTGGCTCCACTTTTTCGGATCCGGGTCTGGATCCGCTTTTTTCGGATCCGGGTCTGGATCCGCTTTTTCGGATCCGGATATATTTGGATCGGATAATTTTGGATCCGGATCCGGAAACTTTTGGCCATCCCTACTTCAAAGGTCATTTGATGCCCATACGATTAAAATATCAGAAAATAAACTAGTTTTTTGGCTTTAGCTCTGAATGGTGAAAATCGGGGCGTACTCCGTCCTTATGAACACTAAATCCGGACGCCAGACAATTGGCCGAAATTCGGGACTGTCCTGTCAGAATCGGGACGGGTGGAAACCCTGTTTCACACGCGTTCTACTTTCTACGATACAGAAATCAAGAAGCAACTGCCAATCTAGTTGAAAAAGGATGTAAGTGTAAATGGACAGACATTTTGTAGAAAATTTAATTTTTGTGGTATTTGCAAAATGCTTTTTGAATAGAGAGTAGGAGAGGTTCAGTTTATATTTGATATATCTTCAAAATAGCCATGCATTATACATAAGCACAATAGTGCCAGAATTTAAGATACACTTAAGATGTAGGTGCAATCTTTACGTTTTTTTTGTCTCTCTTCTTTAATTCAACGTCATATTGCTCGAATATTTTGGTTGTCATTGTTTCATTGTGTATATTAAATAATGAGAGAGAGAGGAACAAATCATAAATATGATTATATCAACGTACGAAAGAGGGTACGAAAGTAGCTGGATTTTAAAACAACTTCATTTCAAAGCAAGAACGTTGCTATGTGATGTTCTTTGAGTATGTAAATAACAATTAGTGGCAGTATCTAAATAAAAATGTCATTTCTTTCCTTTGTACTTACAATCTACTTAAAATTAACAAATAAGAAATCTGCCTATATCCAATTTGATACGTTATAATGTAAAAGTTGTCTCATAAACTTAAGAAAAATATCACTTTCTGGCTATGTAACAAGTCGATAGCGATAAATGAAATCCTTCTATCTCAGAAATCATCCACTTAGAATGAAGAAAGAGATTTCTTCATGATTTAGCTGTACTCATGGGTTGGCAGCTCTGTGCAAACTATGTATGATTAAATAAAGTGAAAAAGTGGTCTAATCAAAACACGAAAATCTTTTATTTTGAAGCCACTAAAGCAAAAAATCACACCTCTAGTCACTAAAGCAACCTTGAAATTTTGAGATAGGAGTATATTATTATTCGCCATCGAAATATAGATTTACAGAATTAAAATGATTTGAGGGAAAATGCCTATTGGCTAAAGTTGGCTGTAGTACTGTAATTCGAGAACTATGAACTAGATGGAATAATTTTTTGGTGTGAAAGAATTAGACAGTATACTTTTCAAAGGAACGGTAGTGAAGTTTGGATAATCTAGCGTGCAAATGAAGCAAGTCTTTTAAAATGAAAATGCCTATTTTTCTACCTAAAAATAATTTCCACTTTCCTCCTCTGTGTGGGGTAAGCTGTACATTTTGATAGATCAGTTTAAAGACTCATATATCCGTTGTGTATGCACGTAGGTTCATGTATTTCTGTCAGTAATAGCGTGAATGTTCAGTATATATTTGTGCAAAGTTTTGTTATTCTATTTCTTTTAATTACTCCATAATAGCTCCTAAGCCATATTGTATGGCATCTTCCCTCAACCCATTATATAGTAGTCTGGCATCAAACAGTTAATAAGCCTATATACTGGAAATTTTAGAAGCATGGATGTACAAACATATCCTTTTAGTGTAGAATATTACATGGTCTTGCAACGTATACGAAATCAACGTAATTGAAAACATTGTAGCACCTAGTCCCGTGGTTTAATTAATAATGTGGAGGTCTTTGAATCTGTAATAGAGAGGCACATACGTTACGGCCTCGCTGAAGGCGATTCTAACTTTTTTTTTCTCAATATCGCCAGACGAATGCCAGGTTGTACTTGTAGTGTCTGCAAGGAAATACACTGCTCAAAACAATTAGGGAAGCAAGACAGAAACATGACAAAGTACAATTAAAACAAGCCTTCAGCCCTTAATAGTGTCATTCTTATTTCCGGAAGAGCCACGGCCATCATTCTTAAGAGGCTTAGGACAAATGTGTCATTTCAGTCCAGAAAAGAAAACTGGAAAATAGTATCTATTTGTTCAGTATTATATAACCATATCATGTACAACTAAGGGGTACTAAAACTCATAATTTTCTGTCACATACCATTGTGAGGTAGCTAGATGTTAAATACATCGTCCTGTAACACTCAATAGAACCGTGCTAATAGTGTACGTTGTGATCCATAATAGAAATAAAAATATTTTCCCATCCTTTCAGAAGATTATCAATACATTTTTGAAGTTCAATAAATAGTCTTTAGACACACTGAGAAGCAAGCCAGTAAGAAAAGGCCCCTTCTCAAAATGCATTTGTTTCTACATAAAATATATTTTCATGTTATACAAAGGACAGACAATAATATGTGCTTGATGATATTAAACATTTTACACCTTTCAATAGCTTGTCGCTGCGGCGAGTTTCCTGAGAAGAGTGGTACCAGTAACACATATGTGTGGTGTGTGACAATGTGGCAGATATTATCAAAGCTCCTAGACTATGAGCTAAGGTGCAAAGTGGACCACTTTACCCGGTAAAGACGAATGGGGTGTTATTTTATTCCATTTTTTTTCTCTACATTACGAAAATAGGAACCCGTAAATCAATTTTGGTAGCTTTCATTTTTTGGCGGGAAAATAGGGAAAATTTGTTTTGGAAGGGGGAATAAGGGAAGTCTTTCAAATTGGTGACGCTGATGTCCTCCATAATTACCCGACAGTCATATATGATACCTGGATGGAAAGCTCATGAAACAGAGATTCCAACGGTACAGTATATCATGTGTTCCCATTCTGCTTTATATTTAGAAGAAGAAGAGGAAACCTGAAATTTTACGGGAAAATCTTTTTTTTTTAAATTCACAGGCAGTTGGCAACACTTACACTGATCGTACGCCTACGAAAAATTCTAGTGTATACTATAGGTATTCCCGCCGAACATATGCAACAATAATAAAGGCTGGTGCCATACAACATTAAAAAAATAGAAGAAACCAAACATTGCCTTCTGCATTTGGCTAATGAGAAATATATCTTCCTGATTTCTCTCCTGCTTGGGCTACGACTATACAAGTGAAACTTCGTCATCCCGTCTGTTGTTCACTCACACCAATTATGAGTAAAAACGAGCCACTTTGGGCAATTATCAGCGGATCTGTGTCGTTTTGATTTATTACAGTCCAGCGATGGTCGCCATTCTTTTGAAGAAATTATTGAGAAGCTGACTCAAGGGACAAGAAATGCAGGAGGCCCTTGCTCACCAGAACAAACAAGAGGGCCATGAGGGCCCTACTAAACTGTAACGAGCTAGAAAAAGATAACGCTAAAACAAAACATTGCAAAAGCCTAACATATTATGACACTATCATGTGAGAGTATTGTGACAGAAACCAACTATCTGAAAAAGTAACTGGAAACAAAAGACGACACTCAACATATATGGAGATTTTTGAATCTCCTACCTACAAAAGTGTGACAAGCCAAAGAGACATGAACACACCACAGAAAATTGTATGTCAGAATTCATAGTGGAAAGGGTTCACTCCAAATGTGAAATATTCCACCCACTACCTCCTACACTACACACGGAGCAGGTGGTTATAGTGTAAAAACTGCATTAGATGAGGCGGAAAGAAATTATTGTACAAAGAGGACTACTGTAACAGTCCGTATCTGCGTCCTACGTGAGCATCTATATTTGGATCTGACATGAGATACCTATGCTGAATGCCAACCTGTAAACACATATGGGAGCTTGCGAATGCAATTCACAACACAAATAAACTAAGGGAACGAGAAAATTGTCATTAACCCTAGCATTACCTAGATATTTTGGGGGTAGCATTAATTACCAACGGGGTGGCCTCTGAGGCCCACAAACAAAATGTCAATATTTCTCACGAAAACTATTTTATACTGTCTGGTATGAACTTTGAGTGTATAAGACATCACATAGTTTTCTTCTATTTGATTACAATGTTTCTAAGTACGGTGTTGCCAACTATATCAATACATGGCAGTACATGTTATTTCTTTTATTACCTTAGTAACTATGACATATTTCTTTTACCTGTTCTTATAGAAAAACATCAATAAGGTCAAAAGCACCTTTCTACAGTATAGTACATGCACTAAGGCACCTTCATACTACATTTCGTTTCATACCACAATTCATTCCATATTTCATATATAACATTTACTCTATACTATAAATAGCCTCGGAGACCCCAACTCCCTTGGTAATACTAGGGTTAAAGACAAACAATCGGTCGTTTTTAGGACCAAAACAATGAACCGGAAGCTTGCAACCGGAAGCTTAGAAGCTTAAATCCGGTTAATGAAGCAACGATTACCCGATCGGAACAAAGAAAATCGGGAAACTTGTAATGTTCAGAAACCAGGGAAACTCCTGCAAGTGGAAGACCAACCAGACAGACAAGAGGAAAATGAATAGAGACTTAACTAACAGATATATCGTAGGTCAAGCAGCCAAGAGCCTAATCATGAACATGACTGGCTAACCACTAACCCAAACTGTCACTGTATAAAGACGATTGTTGTGAGTGAACAACTGACGGGATGACGAAGTTTCACTTGTATAATCGTAGCCGAAGTGGGAGAAAAGTAAGAGGGACATATTCATCATTACAGAAAAGGCGGCATCTTTTAACTTACAAGAGTAGTGAAAAAGAAAATCAAATAGATTTCATCTTGTACCGAAGACAACATCTTAGGGAAATTAAGAACTGCAAGGTAATAAATGGTGAAAGCGTGGCCATTCAACACAGAGTGGTGAATGTGGACTGGGAGTTTGCAGGCAGAAATAATAGGAGGCCGCGAAATGGAGAGTCTAAAATTAGATAGTGGAGACTGAAAGAAGCGAAACTAAGAAAATTGTTCAGAGAAGATGTTATCGAAATAATAAATCTGAAAGAAGAGGATGTGCAAAAATGGTGGTAGGTGAACAATAGGATCATGCTAAGGGCCGCAGAGAAGACTTTAGGTATAACGTTTGAAAAGAGCCGCCCTACAGGAAAAGAGACGTGGTGGTGGAATGAGAAAGTAAAAGAAACTAGTAAAGCGAAGAAGAAAGCTAAAACTACGTGGGATGTCTCAGGGACAGAAGAGGATAAATGTAGCTTGAAACCAGTTAATAAGGAAGTAAAGAGGGCAGTGGTTAGAGCAAAAGCGCAAGCCTGGGATGAACTGCACGACGAACTTGAACCACCGGGTGGACTGAAGAAGCTATACAGATTAGCAAAAACCAGAGAAAAGGCAACAAAGGATATTAGGCAAAGTAAGAATGACCAAGGATTCGTGCTTACCGATGAAGACAGGATTAAAGAGAGATGGGCCGAATATTTCGAAGCGCTCCTAAATGAAGGAAATCCTAGAAAAGTTCTTAGCGACGCAACTCCAAATCCTGGACCAAAGCCAGGAATAAGCCGAGAAGAAGTAGAGAAAGCATTAAAGAAAATGAAAATCGGAAAAAGCTACAGGTCTTGATTGCATACCAGTAGAAGCGTGGAAGAGTTTGGGACCAGAAGGTATAGATATTGTATGGGATCTGATGTAAAAATCAATGAACAAGAAAAAATGCCGACTCAATAAAGGGATAGTGTTATTGTACCATTTTTAAGGAGAAGGGAGATATACAGGATTGTGGAAACTATAGAGGAATCAAAGTAATGTCACAGACGATGAAGATTGGGGATAAAATTATGAAAGGATGATTACGAGAGGAAACATCAATAGGAGAAGAACAGTTTGGATTTATACCAGGAAAAAGTACAACGGATGCAACTTTTACTAAGTTAACTAAGGAAAATCATCAGGATGAGCAAAAAGATTGCATATGGCCTTTATTGTTTTGGAGAAGGCCTACGACAAAGTACCACGTCAGGAAGTATGAGGATACTTGAGGTAGAAAGGAGTGCCATAGAAATATGTAAGGATAATCCAAGATATGTATACAAGAGTTAGAACTCAGGTAACAAGTAGTGTGGGACTGACACGCCAAATCCCTTTTTATGGTTGGATTACACCAGGGTTCAGCCTTAAGCCCGTACCTCTTCAACGTAGTCATAGACGTTATAACTCAGGATGTGAGAGATGAAGTCCCCTGGTGTATGATGTTTGTCGATGATATTGTACTATGCAATACTAATAGGGCAGAACTTGAAAGGAAAGTAGAGAGATGGAGCAAGTATGTGGAAGATAGAGGCCTAAAGATTAGTAGAAAGAAAACTGAATATCTTAAGTTTAACGGAGATGGAAATGGAGAAGTGATGTTGCAAGAAGAACGATTTAATAAAGTGAAAAGTTTTAAATATTTAGGCTCAACTGTTACTGGGAATTGCGATTTGGACTCTGAAATAGCACACAGAATGCTAGAGGGATGGCGAAATTGGAAGAAAGTAAGTGGCGTTTTCTACGACCGCAGAATCACGGTGAAGAATAAAGGGATGATTTACAAAACAGTGGTTAGACCAGCAATGATGTACGGAGCAGAAACGGCCAATAAAGAAAGCACAAGAGATTAGATGTCACCGAAATGAGAACGCTACGCTGGATGTGTGGGATAACAAGAAGAGACAGTGAGAAATGTGAGAGTAAGAGGTGCAACGAAAGTTGTAGAGATATCTAAGAAGATACAAGAGAGAAGACTGTAATGGTATGGACATGTATTGAGGAGAACAAATGACTATGTGTTCAGAAGAGGAGGGCAAGAAAGGTAGAGGGAGGCCAAGGAGGAAATGGATGGATAGGTTTCAAAAGGATCTCGGGGAGAAAGGTTTGTCAGGGGAAGAAGTTCAAGACAGGGCTTTGTGGAGAAGGCTCATCAGAAACGTCGACCCCGTAATAGGGGAAAGACGGAGAAAGAAGAATTCTTCATTAGTCCAATGTAGAAGGTGATCACGAAGGCAATGTTTAGTTTCCCTGATCTTTTTCTTGTGTTGTACGGCACCAAACTTTATGATTGATCCACACGTTTGGTGGGAATACCTTTTCTATTCGCTGGAAATTTTTTTGTAGGCGTACAATCAGTGTAAGTGTTAGCAACTGCCTGTGAATTATGAAAAAATCTGTTGTTTTTTTCAATATCAGGTTTCTTCTTCATGTTTTTGTAAATATGAAGCACAATGGGAACACATGATATACCGTTCGAATCTCTGTTTCATGCGCTTTCGAACGAGACATCATTTATGACTGTCGGGTAATTCGATATGGCATCAGCATCGCCAATATCAAGGCCTTCGCCTATTTCCCCATTTTACTGAATATTTTTTATATATTCGCATATATCCTTTATATATGTCACCAACCATACCGGTGACCAAGTTCTCAGTATTGCCAACATATTTTTGAAATTCGTTTTTACAATTACTTGCACACAGTTTGACGTAACAGCACCAAACTTAGCATACACATTAGTTAACACAAAGGAGCCATTGTGTACAGATCCCCAATCCCCCTGTTGTCAGTGTTGTCAACCTATTTAAATCTTCAAATTATACAAACGTGTTTTCTTATACGAATTTACACGCGTGCATTGATTTACAAAAAAAATTGCGTTCACATGGATTAAGTACTGGAACAGGCCATATGAGTACTCTAGGCGCCGAAGTTAATTCAGTGTTGCCAAAAAATTACAAAATAAAATTAAAATATTTCAATACCATTGGATTGGATAAGTACCAAATATATCAGTGTTGCCAACCAATTTCAAAACTTTAATATTTCAAAATTCTTCCATAATTTTGTACATATCCGTACCAAACTTAGTATTTATGCGCTGGGATAGATGATGAAGTTAGTTCGGAAGCCGTAGTTGGCAGGGTTGCTAAGCAATTTTCAAACTTGCTTAATAGAAAAAATGCTGTTTAAATCATCAGCCTATAACGGCCCTAGTTCTCAGTGTTGCTCAACATTTTAAAATAGTGCGGGCGAAGACTGCGAGTTTCAAATAGTTTATGTTTAATTTACAAACGTTTGAACATATTTTCAAGATACAAACCCATAATGTTGTAACCAAACGTATATCTGTTTGTTTTCTGAGGTACCTGCTGTTAATAATTGTGTTGTATAAAGTTTTAGATAATTTAATTTCCTGTTGCTTGGTAATGAAAATAATATGCATAATTTACTACCTGCAACTAATATTGAAAGAGAAATGCGAAAATAAAGCCTTTTTTCGTGGCACTATATATCAATAGTATAAGGATAGGAGATATCTCAATTATTCAGGCATTACAAGAAAGGACCAGGTAGCAATTAGCAATAACCTTAACCTATAGCGACTGTGAACTGTGTAGTCCCGAATATACAAACACAAACTTGAAATTCACATCAACAGATAGAAGTCGCAGTTTAATGTTCCTAATTGTAGATATTATGTATCTTTTCAACTAGAAATGACATACGCTTATACAATTTGTCTATCTAAGTAACACACTGTTAAAAACAACTTCGGCTATATTAAAGTTTTTCGCTGTAAGGTAATGTTTGTATACTTTGATGGTCTTCTCATAGATCTTTCAAGGAAGATAATAAGATGTAACTATCTCAATACAAACAAGTTATAAATTTATTAAACATTTACAAGAAGCTTTGCAGGTAGCCAAAGAAGATAAACCCAACATAATGAAAATAAATGAAACTAAATTTAAACCAACTACATTTTTAAAGGCACCGGGGTACGAAGGCAGAAAGTAACCTTCTGAGGGAACGGCAATTCCCGTTAAAGATTCTGTAAGCTCGTAGACGATAAATTTGCCGGAAGGACTACAGGACAACAATTTATCGCCCCTTATCATTTAAAAGCAACCAACACGGAAACTATGTACATATACCAAGCCGCCGTAGCACAGCATTAGAACGTTGACGTAGCATTCAGGAGGTCCTGGGTTCGATCCCAGTAGCCGACTATCGTGACTGAGGTTTTACCAGTCTTTCCTCCTTCACACCAGGAAAATGCCGGGATGGTGCGTTTAACATAGGCCCTGGCCGACACATTCCCGAATCCTTTCCCCTTCCCTATCCCGGCCTGGGCCTTACATGCCTAAAGCCCATAAATAAAATTCAATTCACGGAAACGATATACATTGTCACGAAAAAAATCTTAGAAGCAATAATAATAATTCAATTTAGCTGAGTATTCACCTAGGATGTTTGAAATAATAATCGCCTGCTTCAGAGAAAATAATCGAACAGCTTATTTATAAACCTTTCCTTTTGGTCGTCTTATATTGCTATGTAATGCTGACAAGGAAGGATCACGGTTCTCAAACATACAATTCCTATTCACACCTAATACATCGCAAGCAACATAACAAGATATGTAGATTACCTAGATTTAAGGTGCCATGGTCCAGGGGGAGGGGAGCTAGGGTCTCCGGAACTTCGAATGTCACAAAAATGTATCTAAAGGTTTTACTGGAATATCTTGAAAACGGGAAAAGTAATCAAAATAAAACTTGCACAACATATAACTGACCACAAGTAGTAACAAAAACCATAAGCAGCGTTGCCAACTAGGAAGCAGTGCTGCCAACGCAGAACAAAGTTACAATTTTAAAAATAGCATTATATACCAATTAATGCACAATGGAAAAGTACTGGTAATAGCAAAGAAAATAGTACCAGTTGGTTGCACAGTGTTGCAAACTATGGAAGATATATGAGCTGAAAGTTGTCGGGTTAGAAAATATATGTGGAGACACAGGCTAATATACTGGCATCTGGAATAACAGTAAAAACGCTAATCAACACGTATACTCCCGAGGGTTGGGGAATAGTGAAAGCATTGTCACCACTGAATGGAACCACGTGTCAAGTAAGATATATTTAAAAGGCACTAGTAACAAACAAAAGAACATTGTGAACGGTGGTACCATAGTGTTGTAATCTTTGTGTTGGTGTGATATATCTTCCATAGTTTGCAATACTGTGCAACCAACTGGTACTATATTATTTTCTATTGCCAGTACTTTTCCACTGTGCATTAATTGGTATATGTTATCTAAAAAATGTAACTTTGTTCTGCGTTAGCAACGCTGCTTCCTAGATGGCAACACTGCTTATGTTTTTTGTTACTACTTGTGGTTAGTTGTATGATATGCAAGTTTTATTTTGATTACTTTGCCCGTTTTCAAGATATTCCATTACAACCTCACTACTGCCTTTATATACATTTTTGTGACATTCTAAGTTCCGGAACCCCTAGCTCCCCTTCCCCTTCCCCTTCAGCTTAAATTTCGGTAATCTACATATCTCGTTATGTTGCTTGCGATGTATTAAGTGTGAATAGAATTTGTGTGTTTGAGAATCGTGACCCTTCCTTTGAACAATGATAAAGCTTGATTCTCTATTTTTTTCCTAACTAATGCTTTCTCATTACATCAGAAGATACGAACCACATGTTACAAGTTCCTTCCTCCCCTTAAGATAAAAGGTTTCCTACGCCCGATTCGACAATAAATCCCACGAATCGAATAACGCATTAATGAATATTAAAATTCTTTTGAAAAATCAAATGACCGCCGAATTCACTTTTCGTATCAGGTGAAAAACGAACCCTGAATTTATTCTCAAAATATTCAGGGTCCACAGAAATTCCCCAGCACTTGCTAAAGCCCCTAGATAGGAACATGTTCACTATATAGATTTACAAGAATATCTTGCTACTTTAAATCTCATCCAACTTGTGATACAACTACGTTTGGTAATTCTACTTTCTCTAAAACATTTCAAATCCACATTCAGACTCACAGACATTCAACTCATAAGTTTTACAGAGATCACACACAACTACAATCTTAAAATCTACGAACACCTCTTTCTTCGGTCTGGGCAGATCCATGAGAAATCTAACTACTGTTCCCCGGTCTAAACCAGATCCAGAATAACTTTCATTTCTTACTTTGTAAAATGTTTATACCAGAACGTTGAGGGCTGCGAGCTACCTCTCTGTCTTGCCAATCTAAGTGTAGGTGGATCAGATGGAAACAATAAAAAAAAACATCTTAAATCAAAATTATCACAAACCGCAATTACCTCCTAATATATGTGAGTAGTCATTCAAAATTATCTCACAAAAAGTTCATTCACTCTTACAAATTTCTAAAATAAATCTACTTTAAGGCGATGAAGCCTTTCAAAATCATATGTTCTGAGGTGAAAATGACTCACAAAGTATTTGTGGAATGAGAATCTCTTAACAAGAACAAAAACGTTAATCAAACGTTAATCAGTACCGTATTTATTATTTCAAGGGGCTTGTCTTTTTATGTTCTAAAAAAAACAGATTCAAATAAAACAAATAAAACGTTCTCGTTTAACAGCTCAAAATTTCAGTTCACATTGGACAGCCCTAGAACGTCCCAGCAATAACTTCAAATCAACTCCCCCAGTCTGCAGTACAACATAATTCCCACTACTAAACTGCCGAAAAACATCCCTGGGAAAAAAAAAATATAGTCTCTCTTTTTTAGTGCGCGACCCATCCATAAAAATGTTGATATCTCTGTTTCTTCGAATGTTATAACGCTAGAATGGGCAACTTCCACAATACTTTGTGTCAAACAAAGTGGTCAAAATAAAAACCGAATTCATTGCTACGTCATTTTAGCTCCAGTTCTGCCACACGTTACAAATCACTCACTCACGAGCTAAGCCTAGCAAAACAAAAACAAAATCGAGAATTTATCCAAACAAATACTTTCTGCATTTGCGAGCAGAAAACACCTTAGCTCGGACAACGTCTATTCGAACACGACTACATCGCGCTCGTCCACCTCTCCTACGTAACGATACCAACAAAAATCAAAATCCCTACCTTGGTTCATTTTTTAACTCGTCCGGGAATCGATCCCGTGCCTTCAACGTAAGATCTGAAGAGGACCCAACGAGCGCGCTCGCTAAGAGCGCACTGATGACGGTCCTTTCGTTAACACATCTTCTGAACAACTACGGCACTGAATCAGCAACTGGTGAAAACTGATGAGCAACTGATCGTTTTCGACTATTCGAACCGTGCCTTGTACTTGACAATCCGAAGGACCAGCGCCCCGCTCGCTAAGGAGCGTGCTGACGAAACACTTCTCGTATCCACTACATCTCGACTGCTAAATAAGTCATCGCCAAACTGATTCAAATTGTTGTAACTGCTAGTGATCACTAAACAATGACTTCCCAGCCCTTATATAACCTTACGTAGTCTTTGAAGCTGCTAGCTACTGAAGTTGGGTGATCAGCGGGGAAAAAACAATATAGAGGTGTTTTGGGAGCAATAAATAAAGAATTTGACAGTTACCTAATGGATTGTAAACTCTCTGAGACCGTACCCGAAGGAACACCCACATACAAACTTTCCTAGCTAAGCTCAGCCTACACAGTAAAAAATAGTTGTGTTAATTCAATACAATGCGGTGTTCCAGCGTGACTACCACTTTTGTGTGTTAAATCAACACAACACACGGTGTTGATTTCGGTACTGGGAGAAAATAAAAGTTACGGCTGTAGCTAGATTTGAACATGGTTTGCTCAGTTAGAAGTCCAGCGTCTTACCGACTTAGCTAAATAGTCAGCTGGAAAGAGAACTAGATTGAAACAATATAGAGGATAAAAATATGTTCCTGAACCCCAAACGCAAACAAAGATACTCTCACGACTTATGCCATGATTTAATCACTTTTCCATTGATAAATTGGGGATCACGATCCCCATTTATTGAGAATATGTTCCATTTCTATGAAAGCAAGCGCAGCATTTGATGTGTTGTTACGATAAAAAAAAGCAGTAATGCTGCTCAAGTGTTTGGCTGTCGGCATGTTGCTTGCTTTTATAGAAATAGAATATTCTCAATTAATTGGAATTATGGTTCTCAATTGACAAATGGGAAGTGATTAAACCATGGGACAAGTCGTGCAAGTAACTTAGTTAGTTTGGGAGGTTCAGCAACATATATTTGATCCTCTACACTGTTTAAATGTATAGTGTAGTAGTTTGATTCAAGTGTTGTTCACTAAATATCGTTTGCATCTAGTGTCCATCTGTCTGACGATTTCTCGAAGTCGGTAAGACGCTCGACTTCTAACTGAGCAACTCATCTTCAAATCGCATTGTAGCAGTAACGTTTTTTTTTTTCTTCACAGTACCGAAATCAACACAGTGTGTTGTGTTGATTTAACACACAAAAGTGGTAGTCAGGCTGGGACACCGCATTGTGTTGAATTAACACAGCTATTTTTTACTGTGTATATTGTTTCTCTTCAAGAACAGATTTTATGGTAAACGTTCTCAATCAAAATAATCAAATCACACTTATACAGTTACAATTAGATAACACAATAATTAAGAACAAAATAATCGCAATTAATAATACTGACACATACAATTAATAACTCTAATTACTGATTAATCAGATATGTCTCAACTGGAGTTGGTGACAACATAGCTTTCTTACAGTATACGTAGTAACTCATAGTTATTATATACAAAAGGGCGTCAAGACTGAATATGTTTATCATATATTCTGTTGTGTACGATGTCCTATTATTTCATGCAAATACACAGTCAATGATATTGGAATGTTTACTACATTGAACAGTAATTGTACTAGTTGAATACATTGTACAGACTATCAGGCAACGGGACAAAGTAGTTTCAAATGAATGACAGGCGTATCATCCAGAAAGTAAAAAAATATATCTTCTAAAAACATAAGGAATTTTCGCAAAATAACATTATATTTATATGATCCTGAGCCAAGTTTCAAATATTATGTTGTGTGCTCTGTAACGAAAGTAATGAGACATGGCTCTCGCGTATTGTATGTACCTCGCTGATCATTTTGTACTGAAGGTTCACAAATATTACATAGATGTTCACATTATTATGTCAGCTCCAGAAATGTTATTTTTAGATTCCAAGTTATGTTTCAAAGTATTGTTTATTGAAAAACCTATGTATCAGATATGCGCTAAAGAAAGAGAAGAACACAAAATAAAATAATAACTCAATCCCACATGTTGGGTATTTCACTTGACTTTAACAAGAACCAAACTGTAGATAAGGCAAGTAGCCTAATATACATATTTTTGCATGGCCTATGGTATGAGTTGTATAAAGATAGCGTTAACTGATAGTTCATTATACTTTTCGTTTCTTGTGCTAATCCAATTCTATTACAGGTGTCGTTGTTAAACATATCATCATAACGTCGTTCAATCCCCAGTTTTTTTTCCTATTACCTTAGTTATTGTTTTTTCGGGGATACTTTTCGCCTTCCACTGGGATGCGTTCTTCAGGGCGAACGGTTGCATTGGGAAGATTGAAGTCGTAGCCATTTCCATAAACTTTTTTCTGGGTGTTCGTTCTACCTGGTCTTTTTCGGTACCATGCCCCCTTCCTCCTGTATATGGTTCACAACCTTCTTCTTAGCACACGACCCCTTGGTGCTAAAGGGAAGTTCGCATTAGACTTGATGAAAAAGCTCTATTATAGTCGAAGTAATTTGGCATCCGAATCTGGGCAAGAATCCTTACATGGTGTGCAAGAAACAATACGCCCACACTTTCGCGCACGCATGTTAAAACTGAATCTTATAGAATTAAAACTCAATCTTTCTGGAATATGATCACCATACAAAGAAGGAGGGAATCTGATCAGAAATATTTCCCGCACGAAATAGACAACATAGATATTTCCTGTAAAGAAATATTACTCGACATTTTCTATCAAAAATAAAAATACAAATATAACGAACACATCGACAATAATTAAACACCTGATAGCACATGACATTTCAACACAGGATAGAATAGACGTCCATAATTATTACAGGAAATAACTTCGGAGATTCACTCTGTACTTTAGAAGAAGAAAAAAACACTTCACCGAGACCAGACGTTATTCCTTATCTATTACTGAAAGAAGCTCCGAGCCACTCCTCTCTATATTGGCCATACTGTATAAACAACACTAAAATCCGAATATGTTCCTAAACAATGGAAAAAGGCTTTTACTATATTACTAGAAAAACCTAACAAAAGCAATTCCAATTCAGACATTTATCATCCTCTTACATTAAATACAGTATCAAAAATCTCTGAAAGCATCTTGACCTATAGACTTTCGGAACATCTGGAAGAAACCAATGAGGTATCACCCAATCAAGCAAGTTTTAGAACTAAAATTTCAACAAAAGACCAATTAATTAGGGTAACTGCAGATGTTCAGATCTCATTTAATAGACGATTCAAAGCGGGCGACATATTTATGGACTTGACCAGCGCGTTCGATACCGTTTGCTACGATGACCTGCTTTACAAATTACGTGGACTGCAGCTTCCAACTACATACATTAGATGGATAGCAAATTTTCTAAATGGCAGAACCACCCAATTTAAAATTAATTCGGATCTCATCAAGGATGTAGATGTCAAGAGAGGAGAGCCTCAGGAGGCTGCCAGGAACCCTATCCTCTACGTAATTTACGTAAATGACACATCTATTCGAATAGAACCCAGCACAAAGCTTGGTTTATTTGTAGATGATATTGCGTATTTGATCCTTTTGCAAGATCAACTAAAAACGTCATACGAAACCTAGAAACCATTACCAAGAAATTCGTTATCTGGTGCAGTACACAGCTGCTCACCCTAAACGAGAACAAAAATAATAATATTCTACCCAACAGGACACCACACAGTGCGAGACAAAAATAAATACATCCCAGTTAACCGAACCAGGAGCATACCTTCAAAATTTATCATATATCTTGCATTTTGTCTAGGCTTTTAAAAGCAGATCTTCATCCCTTTGATACTGAAGTCATAATATACATATTTGAGTACACTAAATATCTGAAAAACTGTGGGTAAGAAATTAAAATATCAAACAAGTTATGTTCCGAAGATTGTTAACAGTCAATTATTTTATATCCATGGAGAAAAATTCTTGTCTGTCAAATTTAAAGTAAGGAACAACAAAGCGTCTTGCGTTAATCAACAATTCAACGAATTAATAATATATTTCAAGGCATATATGACGCACGTTCTCAAGAAAAGTGACATAACTGAAAACAGTTTTGCAGGAGGAGGAAATAAGAGACGTTTTACTTGAGAAGCTGCATTTAAAATCCATCAAACGTAAAGAGGACAATTCTGCTATCTACCGGCCACCGCTGTAGATAGATTTGTAACATTTTTTTTTTGTCAAATGAGAATTGCGTTAGAGGGAAGCAAACTGGGCCCCAATTTTTTTTGCTTGATTCTTGTAGTGTGTGACGAGACAAACACGACGGTACCAAAATTTTGGAAATTGCACCGGGGGAACATG
>JAGDQP010039557.1:2424-17683 GCA_022664845.1 Lepisma saccharinum | reverse complement strand
ACTGATGAGAAGTAAGTTATGTTAAGCTTCATCCAATTAAATATTGAGAAAATACCTTATATAATAGTAGGGGAGAGTGCTGTCCAATGGAACATTTTTTACGTTTTCCAAATTATAATTTTAGGGGTATATTTTTTTTCAGTTCGATGTCTGCGGTCTTAAACTTTGAGGTTTTCTGAGTTAAACTGCGTCTAAATTTTACTTCTGCTTGCTCCATCTCTTTAAAAAATCCTAGCAAAGTGTTCCATGGTACAAAAGCTAATGTACAGTACCTTAAAACACAGCTTGTTGTTGTAACTTGAAACATGCAAATATTTTCTCTGTCGTGTTTCATAAACCTTCGAATTCAAACGAAGAAATTTCTCCATTGTCCTTAGTTAGCATTTATTGTTAGGGCGAGCATATTTATAGGCTAGTTTTTGAATGCCTTTTTTGGTGAGTCCATAATTCAGTCTTGCCAAATACGCAGCTGCTCTCTCCTCTTCTTTCGGACTAAACACCTTGTCAACATAATATCTAACAGAATACAGCATAATGCTTCCTTCCATGATGATAGATAAGGTGGCTAGAGATACTTTATCACTTTGCATGCTTAACGGAGTGGAATACTTTCCTTAGGCACACAATCATTGCTTTTATTGCATTTGGGTCAATGGGTAGCCTTTTATTTCCTTATTTGCTTCTTGACATCTCGTATTTCTAAAAAAAAAGAAAGGAAAACATACTATTATTATTATTAGACTTTTATTTTACATGGCAAAAGTTAAGGCTGATAGCCTTGTCTTCCACTTAACCATGATACATAATTTAGGGGAGTCTGGGGCTGGTTGGCAGCAGGGGTTGGTTGACGAACTGCATATAACTCCTCTATTAATTAGCATAATGCGCTGTTGCTGCTGTCATAAAAGGGTGACCTGTGGATGCTGCTGCCACCTACATACGGAATTTGTAACATACGGAGAATAGCGTCTAGTAGATAAAGAGTGCTTTTGCCCGTCTGAAGTATTTTTTTCAGTTCTCCGTTACAACATTGCAGAATTGTCACTTCTTGGAGTGCAGAAGTAAGTAATGTAGAATTAGTTAGATCTTAACTTTGTTATGAATATTCAAACAATAAAACGTAAATGCCAAACAATTGCTGAGTAATTACAACTTTGTAGCACAACATGTGCTTGGGGTTAGTTGGCGTACAGCATTTGAGGCTGGTTGGCAAGTGCGCAAACCAACCCCGTGTGGAATGATGTGTTGTTTTACTTTTATTGTTACGTTGTTCGTTTTATTGTTATGTTGTTTACAGATCTATCAATCTTTTACTTCCATGTTATAGAATAACATGCACGTATTGAATTACTGTCAAAATTTCGAAATCGAGATAAGACTGGATTTGGGCTCTAGGCCCCTACTTCTAAAACGTAAATGATAACCATATCCGAATTGACGTCTCTCTGTGTGTCTGTCTGTTCATAGATATTTTGCTAACGGTAACTCGCGTAAAATTGAATCAATTTAGTTGAAATTAGCACATATCGTCGGTCATCTCACGAAGGGGCGTTTGCATTAAAGGTGAAAATCCCATTTCGGAACATGGAATATTCGACTTCAATGCAAATGCCAGATACGCCCCGACCGACGATATGTTTGTGTTAGTACTGACACAAGACCTATTGTTTTTGGTTGAGTTCGGTCCATTAGGCTATTTGAAGTAGCTGTCATGATTAGGTAGGCCTAAAGTTAACATCTTCAACATAGAAGAGGCCAAAATTGCCATAGTAGCTATGTAGCTATTGTTCTACCATTTTAAGATGTCAAATAGATTAGCTACACGTGCAACAACAGTTGGCAACAGTACAGTTTGGTTTAAATAGAGGCCTACACTGTTAAAAATTTTCATTAACTTTCGTAAGAAAACCGAGGCAACCCAGCTGCATGGAAAATTCCAGTTATGTTTGTCACAAACGTAGGGAAACGTTTATTTTCAGGGAAGTAGGCCTATAGGGCTTAAGGTTAAATCCTGAAAATAGAAGGGTGTGCCCATGTTTGTGACAAACATAACTGATAATTTCCATGCAGCTGGGTTTCCTGGCTTTTCTCAGGAAAGTTAATAAACATTTTAACACTGTAGTTGTAATAGCCTATAGGCCTAGTGTTAGCTAGCCTAAAATATCTTAACTAATTTGGTCTATGATCTTCTTCCAGGTATTTTCACTTGATGCTGAAAATCTTCTAGAAGACTATCTCCTGAGAGCTGCAGAAATCTACTATGGACTTACAGCAAAGGAGGTTCGAAAATTTGCTTTTCAGTATGGGAAAGCAACTGGAGTAGTCATGCCACCAAATTGGGGAGACACAGAAATGGCTGGTGCTGACTGATTTCCTTCCTTCCTTAAGCGACATGCGAAGCTCTCCATCAGGGCACCTCAAGCAACAAGTTTAGCCAGGGCCACAGGATTCAACAAAGTCACTGTGTCACAGTTCTTTTACAATCTGATGACTGTCTACACCCATGTAAAGCCGCAGGCTTCAGATGTTTGGATATGGACGAGACAGGAATATTCACAGTTCAGCGTCCTGATCGCGTAGTTGCTCGCCGTGGGTTTCGGTAAGTAGGAAAACTCACTTCTGCAGAAAGGGGGGTCTCTTGTAACAGTTGCATTTTCAGTTTCGCTGTCTGGAAACAATTCCACCATTTCTCGTATTCCCCAGAGTGCATTTCAAAGTTACTTCCTTCGAGGTGCCTCCGTTTAAAGTGCAGGTGATGCAAACCCTTCGGGATGGATGAAAGAAGATAACTTCATCAAATACGCGAAACACTTTGTTCATTTTACAAAATGCTCTACGCAACGACCGGTGATTCTTTTATTAGACAATCATGATTCTCATTTATTTATTTAGTAACAACACAACAGGCAATGGATTAATTATAGTGTTGAGCTTTACAAAGTAGTTGTACAGACTTTATTGACAATTGCATCTCTAAATTCTTTAGGCGACATATAGCATACGTCCAGATCATTGTGAACTGTACAGAGTTGGTTATATCTACTACAAATTCTCCAGATTGGTGACCTGATCAAGATATTGGTTCTTGCCTTTTTACAGTGGAAGAGACCAGTATTATTAACGCGAGTTTTAGATGATGGGACACGAAACTGTAATGTCGAAACTAAGTCCATACAATCTAACTTATTTTGAACAATTTTTTGAAGAAATAACAGATCAGCAATGTTGCGCCTTTGTTCTAAGCTCTGAATATTAAAATTCTTAATGACTGCATTGTAACTATCATAAGCAGGATAGATTCGAGTTTCTTTAAAAGTTAGGAATTTAAGAAATTTTGATTGGATTTTCTCTAATTGTTCGCAATGTTTCAATCGATATGGATTCCAAATAGAAGAAGCATATTCTACCTTGGAGTGAACATAAGCATAGTATTTTTTTCCAATGTTGATATGTTGTTGAATTCTCTTCCCGTCCTAATTACGAATCCTAGTAACTTGAAGGCTTCATTTGTTATATTTGTAACATGTATGTTAAAAGTCAATTTCGAGTCAAAACTGACACCAAGATCCTTAACTACAATAGGTCTGTTTAGTACAATCCGTTCCTGCTCTTGATTACCTGAAAGAAAACGGAGTGATTGTTTCATCATTTTCTCCCCATTGTAGCCATAAACCACAATCACTGGATCGTAGTGTTTATAGACCACTGAAAAAAATATGCCAACGCTGAACTGGACTCTTGAATGGTTAATATCCCAGGGAAAACAGTGTTAATATATTATGTCCCTGGAATTGTCACATGCTTTAAGATCTTCCAATATCTTATCAGGATTTCGGGTTTCTGGCTGCTACCATTTTAATGCAAACAAATTTAATGACTCAGAATTTTCCCCCAGTTTTGTAACGGACAGGCCAATGGAAAATATGCCTGCTCAAGAATTAGAAGCGGAAAGTGAGGATGAGACTCCAACACCAACTGAAGCTGCTGAGCCTCCAAAGTACCAGCAACAGAAGCTGCTGTACCTTCAACATCAGCAGCTGGACAAGCCACAACACTAACATCAAGAAGCAGCCACAACCAATTAAAGCCATCTCCAGAAGAGGTTCGTCCATTTCCGAAATCTGGTCCCAGGAAAGATGCTCGTGCTAATTCCAGAAAGAGAACATCGGCTATCTTAACCGACACGCCTCTAAAGGATGCTCTCGCTGAGATAGCAGCAAAGACAAGCCAAACCAAAGCTACTGTTCCTTCCACTGAAGCAAAGAAGAATCTTTTTGCGGAAGAAAAATAAACATTAGAATGGAAGACAGACATCCAGAAAGAACAAGAAAAAAAAGAAGTATCTGATGAAGAGGAAGATTTCTGCATTGTGTGCTTGGATGCCGTCCAGGGGAGAATTGAATACAGTGTGTGTCTTGCAGAGCATGGGCGCATGTAGAGTGCACGGATGATTCGCCATTTTACAGATGCCATAACTGTGACTGAATTTTCTGAATAGGCCTAATTCTCAGTTTTCAATTCTCAGTGTCAAGCATAATTTGTATGTCCTCTTTTGTTACAAAAATAGCTATAGGCCTAGCTATTGCTTTTTCTTACTTTGTGAAAAGTAGGAAATAAACTGCGTTTCTCGATGATTCAGTTAAAAAAATAACTTAGTTCATCATAGCTACTTTGTGAACAACAGGAAATAAACTACGTTTCGCGATAGTTCAGTTATTTTAATTTCATTCTGCAATAATATTAAGAAGTAGCCTTTTAAAACTGATGATATTTGATAAACTTGTAGCTTTCGATGTCATGACAACCAAGCTAGAATGAAAGAACGAAGTTTTCATATTTCATAATGTTGATTCTTTTATAGCCTAATGTTGTGAATAAAAGCCATTTCAAAATTCAAACAAATAGCCTACTTCAATGCAATATAGGCATATATAGAATTTAAAAAAAACACGTTTATTACTAATAAATCCAATTTTTGTTTGTGTTTTGTTGCTTACGGTTTTCGAGAAATATATTTTTAGGCTATAGGACTATTTAAAAAGTATGCCAATTAGCCCCACACTACCAGCCAATCAGCCCCTTACTAGGGGCCGGTATACTCCATTTTAAATGAAAGAAAATTTTATTTCTCGGAAACAGTAAGCAACAAAACACGAAGAAAAATTGGATTTATCAGAGGAAACCTTGGTTTGTCCATACACGTCCATTACATTGCAATGCAGTGCACTATCTGCTCATAAAAAATTCAAAAATGAAAAGTTCGCCAACCAGCCCCGGTCTCCCCTACATATCAGACGAAAAATACTCATAAACACAAAACCCTAAGTTGATAAAACATATATACAGAAACAATACACGCACAATAGCCTACAACTACAAGAATACCATATAATAGTAATACATGAATCCTTCCATATTATAATGAATCTATCTCTCTCCTCATTTTCAATCCCTTCCCACTTTATCGATAGAGACCCAATTTAGAACCCTCTCCACCCCAACCCTAAAATACAACCCCACAAACACAAACACATAATGACAAGTTAAAAAAATAAATGAGGTAATACAAGGATAAAGATTAAATGTACCGCATTTGAAACGAGGATACAAACTGAAGCACGAGTATGGAGAAAAATAATAATTAAAAAATATCATTGAAATTTAACATTACACTGCTATGAGTAAGTGACAGAAAGTGAGTATGAAGCTTATTTCGAAAGCTGCTTAGGGAGCTAGCTGTGCGAACTACCGAAGGAAGATTATTCCACTGCTTCATTCCAAACACCACAAAAGATTTAGAGTAGGCCAGAGGCCTGTGCTTTGGTATTCGCAGGGTGGCATTGATTTTCGCGAGGGTGTTCATATTGTGAGTGAGGTGCACCAATTCCAGCATAGAAAGCCAGGTATGTAGGGGATGCTAGAGTTACAACCTTGTTGAACTGAAGTAGAAGATGGAACGTTCTTCTCTCTTTCAGTTTCAGCCATGCCAGTACAGAGTACCTGCTTGATACATGGTCATATTTTTTGTCATTGAAGATGAACCGAACACACCTATTTTACATTATTTCTAATCTGTTTGCTAGAGTAACAGACAGGTCATTATGGACTACGTCACAATAATCAAAGATCGGAAATATGAGAGATTGTATCAAGGTGATTTTAACTTGTTGAGGAAGAAAGTTTTTCAAAAGACAGTATATGCATATTCATATGCACTCTTTTGGATATTAGTTTCACATGTTCATATTAGAGTTTGGTCAAGAATAATACCGAGACATTTGACTATATCTTCTCTTTTTATTTTCTTATTCCTAATGTAAACTTTTAGTACATACGAATTTTGCTTTAATTTTGCTAATATATTTGGAGACCCTATTATTATACATTGAGATTTGCTTGGACTTAGAGACAAACCATTGTATTCTGACCAGACACGTAAGTTTTCAAGATCAGAATTGATTTTGCTTACTGCATTGTCAAGATCATTAGGTTCAGACGTTATATAAGCATGTACGTCATCTGCATATAGATGATAATTGCATTCAGTGAACTGAGATGCAATATCATTCATGAACATCGAAAATAATAATGGACCAAAAATTGATTCTTGTGGAACTCCGGAAGAGATGTTCTTCCACTCTGAGCTGTTCGATGGAACAGCCTGTTTACGATCTGTCAGGTATGAGTGAAACCACTGGACTGTAAGTTTGATCAAATTGAAGTTGTATTCTAATTTAGCGAGAAGTATGTCATGATCAACAGACTGAATAGCTTTACTGAAGTCTAGAAGGGTTAAGATAGTTACTTGTCAATTATGGATGGCATTTCGGATGTAATCAGTGATTTTGATAAGTGCTGTCATTGTACTGTGACCTTTCCTAAAGCCTGATTTGTTGTCAATAAAGAATTTGTTTTGATCTAGATGCTTTGTGACTTGTTGGTGTATGATAATTTCCAGTTTTTGAAAGAGATGATAGGATGTTAATGGGCCGATATTCGCCAGGTCCTGATGGAATGTTTTTCTTGGTATTGGCCCAACGTAAGCTTGTTTCCACACTGATGGAAATATACCTGTTAGAATGGACTGATTTGTTATTATTGTCAATGGGTTCAAGACGTGTGTCACGATCGTTTTGATAAATTCTATTGATATGGAATCTGGGCCTACAGCAGAATTTTGTACCTCTATTGGGGAAACACAAGAGAAATAGAAATTATCATTTTTGTATTTACTTTCACCACTGTTAGCAGGTTTTCGAATAGTTTCCTGTTTCAGCGTCTTTTCAATACAACTAGGGGGCTGGGAAAAGAACTCGTTCAAAATATTGCAATCCTCGGAAATATATTCAGTCTCATTCTTTATATTTAAACCTAAATTTTTGAGTTTCCTCCATAGCCGTCTGGTGTCTTTAAGATCTTCAACTAAATTCTCGGAATATGCTATTTTGCCCGCCGTATAGCTTGGGTACATTGGTTTCTGAGTCTTTTGTATATCATGAAAAATTCCTGGCAGGTTTCAGGTTTAGCATTTACTTCCTTCCTATATTTATTGTAAGCTGTTTCTCTCTCCAATCTCAGTTGTCGTATAGAATCTGTTATCCAGGGAATTGAATTATGTTTGACTCTTTTGACTTTCAGTGGCGCGTGTTTTTCGTACAATAAAGTATTTGCGAATTTAAGGGTATATGAATGGCTTCTGCATTTAAATTTTCTTTATTTATATTTCTAACATTTCGGTAAGCTATTCTTTTCTATTTACTTCTTGGGAACTTAAATGAGTACACAAGATAAATTATATCGTGACGGGACGTTTGCCTGAGGAAGTTTGCCAAATTTAGCGACTTGCTCAGGATAAGATGTTGCGATATGGTCTATTGCCGACTTTGAATGTCCTGAATAATGAGTCGGTCCCAAGTCGCACAAGTTCAAATCGAGTGGTAAACCAACTTCACACAGAAAGTAATATAAATCCACGCACTGATACGAATTAATGCCGAGCAAGCGGCAGAGAGAGAAAGCGGGTTATTTTAAATCAGGTAATATTTTCCCATCTTTCCTTCCGTCCGTGATTGTTCTCCTTATTTAGTGTTTTCTGCTTAATTGCTCCTTCTACATGAGATACTATTGCTTCTTGTCGGAGAATTTTTGAGAGCTGGTGCTCAGAATGGAAACTGTTACCTTATGTTAGCTTTGCGGGACCTCAAACTAACAAGAGACAGAGCGATTTTGCTGAATACACAGTTAAGATGTAATATCGTTAATGAACTTAACTGGTTAAAATATCGCTGACTCTATAATAGGTAGATTGATAGCGAAGCGCACGATTCACATTCCAGGGATCACAAAGCGCACGATACTCTGTATAGTCGCAAATTGCTCTTGATTATACATGTTTCCGTTCTTGATGAATTTGAAGAGCACTTCTACGTTCACTAGTTCATGTTGGCACTATTTCATTTAGTTTACCAATGGAAAATCATGTATTTATGTTTACACAAAGTAATAATAATAATAAATAGTGTCCTACACACTAGTAATGTTACAAAAATAGCTAGTTCTATGTCGAAAAAATATTTACTGGTAATAATTAAGCAAATCACAAATGTGTGATTTTTGGAAATCAATACACACTAGCAACACTTTTTGCATGCCGCCATAAGTTTATCGTTACGATAACTTTGTAGGCACATCATATTTGTTGTTATTACGGAAAATTTTCGAGTTACGGAGGTAACTAGATATCTCTGGCAGTTGTGGCGTGAGAGGGGCTAGCGGTGCCCCTGCCGGTTACCGACACAAGTGAATCGCTTGTTAAGATTAATCAATGAAGCACATCAATGGTGGTCGGTCACGTAACAGCAATGCCGTCTCAGAACTCTTTATTTGTTCGCTTGACAGTAATAGCTAATAACATGACCCTTCAGATTCTAAGAAGTCATTTTTACGTATAGGTTGCGGCGAGTGAGCGAGAAAATATCTGCCTTGGCAACTGAGCTTTCCCGCGGGGCTCCAAATAACAAAAAAATAGATATTCGTCCACGTGTGAGCTCACGATTGTTATCGTAAACAGACATCAATCAAGTTGACTTGCTTCCGGCCTCAGATTAACTTACGCTGCCACTGATCTATGGATCTCTGCAATAGTTGGGATCTGATAGTAGGTTTACAGTTTATTTGGAGTTCGAGCGTTGGCAAAATGTTTTTAACCTTCATTATTTGTTGCTGAAAGAAAATGAAAATTATGTTTCCAGATTCAGCAAAATATACAAATTGACAGCTCTTTGCCTCGAACTGGAAAATATTTTCGCAAACCTGCCATTGAAAATCGCTTGCTTAAGGCAGACACATATCTAGAAGATGGTTTCACGCAGCCTTCACAAGGAGGACCCAAGGTCTGTGTGTGTGTGAAATTTACGTAAAATGCATATAATTTTGCCAAAAATTATACTAATATTACTAAAACTATCCGAATTTCGGGGGAGGGAGTCCGGAACCACTCCCACCCCTGAATAATCTCTGGCTTAAGTCGTTCGAAAATGCATCTACACCTAAACATTTCTCAACATGTCAAATGTTTGTGAACCGTTGCCCTAAACTAATAGGCTAGATTGCCATCACCCTGCATTCTAGAAATGTATATGAAATGACAGTTTTATTTTATTACCCATCCAACAAACGTTTCAAGAAGACTCTCTCTTTTAACGCAATGTTTTGAAAAACGGTTTTCGCAAATCTGACAAGATAAAATATATACTGTTTTTTTTATTATAAGCTATTTGAAATTAAAACAATTGATTAATATCTGCCCTGATTGCACATTTAAATTCGAAATAACTTGACAAATCATGTAGTTCATTCAGTTATTAACAGAGTGCAGTGATTGTCATTAGTAAATTAGATGTTTTCTAACTTGTTGCAAAAGTATCTCATTTGACATCTATTTATAACAGTTTGGGTTTACGGAACCGAAATTGAGTAACATTATTTAAAGAAACAAATATGGACATTTTTTATTTGTAATACAACTGATTCTCATCTACGTTGTAAATAATTATGTCTTCATTAAACTAATGAAGTATTTAATTTGTTAGTAAAGCCTAGAATTAAAAATTCCCCTTGGGTTAAAAGATAATCTTAGCCCTTACGGAGGGAAAATGAGGAAGCTTTACAACTTGCTGGGATATTTGAACTTACAATTTTTTCGACGCAAAATTTAATTGTAATGTATATCACCCTTGTTTGGCTATATATCAGGACAATATTTTCCACACAAATACGTTACGCAAATCAGCTTATCATTGCAAGTCAGTGAATTTCTACGACGGTTTAATATATTTATTTTTGAGAGAAGAAATCTCAGGTATAGACATGCGACAATCTTTATGTCCATAGCTGTTCCACTACGTAAAAAAAATCTCTAGTGCATAACACATACTTGCCATCAGTGGGAGATTTTTTGTTGAATACTTCTACCAGGGTAAAGTACATTCGCTTCCATTGGTAATAACTATCTGTTTTGCGACACAGAAGATAATAGGTAAAACAGGATTGGATATCCTATTCCCAAATTCTAGATATCTCATACTCCAAGTAGAGGATATTGCCGAGGATTCACCAAAACAGTTAAGAGAGATTCTACCATTTTGTTCAGGAATAGGAGAACACGCATTAGATAAAGCGGAACAGAGTTAGAATAAGTACTACGAATCTTGGTTAGAAAGGATTACTGAACATAATTTGTATTATACGATATAAGGGATGACCTAGTTAAGAAGGTGGACAAAAGAAGAGGGTTGATACAAAGTAAACTAGAGGATCTGATCCTTCCGTTTTATTCATTACATGAGAATCTACGAACAATGCAACATTGTTCTATGAACAGTGATTCGACATACACATTAGAAACCGAGCGAAAGAGAACAAATACACATATAAAAGCACCTTTTGTTGACTTCACCGATTATAGTGGTTCGAGTAATAACAATCTTGATGATTGTGCTAAGTAATCTAATAGTCTGAATCAAGCACTATTAGAGGAAAGTTTTGAAGATATCAGAGCGAATGGGTCATCAACGCAATTAAGCAGTAGCTTAATAATTCACACATAATGAATGATTACAAAAGGGTCGCAGAGCAAATAAAGGATGAAGGAATACTATATTATAAGAATGGCCAATGGACATTTCCGGTAGTATTTTTTTATTGCAATAAAAAAATTCTTCTATTAAAGCAGACTACGGAAAACATTTTATTTTCTTTCTGTGATGAATTTATTAAGAGTTATAAAGACTTGCTTCAAAAGAGTCTCAGCCTTGCGCTTAATCGAGGGCCTCCATGTTATGACGTAATCAGTCTTCCGACTGATTGTCATTGACATACAAATGGTATTTGATTTATTAGTATTGTTAAAAAGAGATCGCAAAAATGGATCGAAAGAAACAGTATAAGTGGTGAATAACGTTTCTGTATGCCTTAACACGTCATTTAGTTCGTTTTATTCATTTAAAATTGATTTTTACTTTTAATGCTTTTTAAGATAGTGATATAGTTTGGTAGCTTCAATACTAATTTATATCAGCTCTTTTTTTTTAAGGATTAAATCGTAATATATCTTCTAATAATGCTCTTTAGAACTCTTGTATTTGAAAAGAATTACCTCTTCTTTCTGTAAAAAATGTGGGGTTTTACATCCGACAATCATATACTTTTTTAATGAATGCTAGTGAAGTATTTTTAAAGAACTTAAAAGCACATGAATTAATAGTGCTCGTTACTGCCATCTGTTAACAATTTAACGTACTTGTAGGCCTTGAATATATTGAATAGTTTTAATGTCATTGTATAAAATAATAATAAAAGCATGTAAGAAACAAAAACGTAAATTGAAACTTTCACATTGAAGTTACTCTTGCGTTTCGTGAAGTAAAATAAAACACGGCCATTGATAGGATTCGAACAGCCTTAGGTGAAAGTATAAAAAATTAAAAGTTGCATGCGCTAACCAACTTTTTTAATTATTTTTTTATTTTTTAACCACTTTTTAGGTAGATTTCGAAGAAAAATATACCTATTGAGATCGATACGATATGAAAGTATATATATATATATATATACATAAACTAAATAAATATATAAGCATAGATAAATAAAGAAGCTTAGTAATTATACATATATATATTTATATATTAACACACTAGCGACCATAATTTTGAAGAAATGTGAACCAAATTTTTACATGTTGTTTCTAGGCTTAATAGCTCGGTTAAGTTCGTTAATGAGCAAAATCGGTCGCCATCTTGGATCCAAAATGGCTGTCGAACCCATTGTTGTATAGAATACACAGCCTAAACCACTGGGGCTATTGAAATCAAATTTGGCATAAAGGTACAATATCACTTTTTGATTACGAAAATGTTACCTAATTAGTTCAAAGACGCCATCTTGGATCCAAAATGACCGAAGTAAGAAATCTATTTTCCATAATTGTTTAAGCTAGAGATACGAAATTTGACATAAAGGTGTATTGTCACTTGTAGTTCAAGAAAATATTACAAAATGTTGAAAAAGTCGCCATCTTGGATTCAAAATGGCCGCTGAACCAATTGTTGTATAGAATACACAGCCTAAACGACTGCAGTTAGAAATATCAAATTTGGTAACACTATACCTTATCATTTGTATGTTACTAAAATATTACATGATGTATCCAAAGACGCCATCTTGGATCCAAATTGGCGGACCTAAGAAAACATTTTCCACACCGTTTGAGCTAGAGATACGAAATTTGGCATAAAAGTGCATTATGACGAGTAGTTTAGGGAAATATTACAACATTTGGGAAAAGTCGCCATCTTGGATCCAAAATGACCGCCCAAAATCCCATTTTGAACACCGTTTGAACTGGATAAATGAAATTTTACTTGAGGTTGTACCATCACAAGTAGGTCACGACAATATAAGAAAATTTTCAAAAAAGTCGTCAACTTGGATCCAAAATGGCCGCCCCAAAAATCCAATTTCCAAATCATTGAAGGTAGAGAAACGAAATTTTCTTTGAAGTTGTATGACCAAGAGTAGGTTACAATAAATGGGGCAAACCTTCCTTTTGGGGGCGCAGCTCCCCGTGGGAGGGTTCAGATGGATACCATGGTGGTGTAGTGCTGCAGGGAGATTTTGGTTAAGATAAAGGATACGCATCCACTCAAAAACACTGAAGTTTTGGCGCGAACCCCCTACGGGGGCAGCGCTCCAAGCGAAACAAAGCGAGTATATATATGCTGAATGTTTGGCCGCTTGGCCTACCGTTTGCCAACGAACATCAGCCAACGTTGGGCCAACCATGACATTCCTTGAATGGTGTTGGCCCAACGTTGGTTTACTGTTGGCTCGCAGTTGGCAAATTGTTGGCCCAACGATAGTGAATGTACGAGGGTCGTTTCAAAAGTATATTGCCTGGCACTGGGTTTCTTTTTCCTCTTCTTTCAGCTGTAGAACATCTACAGTAACGAAATAGAAACGGATAATATCGAGACAGGATCAACAGTCGATTCACTAGGTATTGTTGAACTATTAGCCAATGAACCTACGGAGTGTTCCCACCATTCGCTAGTCAACGTGAATCTATGGTGGGATAATTGAAAAAGTTGTTTGACTATCCGAAACTAGTTCAGCAGCAGCTATAGTGAATCGCATGTCGAACGTGTCTCGATTTTGTCCATTTGCATTCCGTAACTGCAAACATACTTCTAGTTCTGCTGCTGAAACAATGAAAAAACTTCACAAACGTAAACAAACAAATAACCACATACTCTATCTCAAAACCCTAAAAAATATATACTCGAACTACAGACTTTTTAAACAACCTTTCGTATAAAAGTTATAATGAACAAATTAATAAACGAAATTCTTCGACCTTTCGAAATAAACTTCCATTACCATAAAATACAATTCTGTAACATTCAAACAAAGCATGGAAGGGGCCGGTACTGAAAAGTATGTAAGGTATACAGGATCCTACTACATCCAGGTAATGAAATTGTTGTAAACGAAATTAATTATTTTATATTTCTAGATAGGTACTCTTAATATAATATACAGATACTTATCAGAATAATGGAAACACCTGAACGAAAGTGCAACTTACCAGATTAATATGGTGTCGGGCCACCTTTCGCCTTCAGAACAGCCTTGATGCGACGTGGGATGGAGGCATAGAGGTCGTGAATGGTAGCAAGTGGAATATTACACCATTCCTCGTGCAGGGCATCGGCCAGTTCTGTGAGAGAGGATGGAGGTGGAAATCGTCGCCGGAGTCGTGTTTCCAAGATGGACCACAATTATGTTCAATTATGTTGAGATCTGGGGATTGGGCGGGCCAGGGGAGGTGTTGAACTTCATCCCGATGTTCCTCAAACCACGCTGCAACAACTCCAGCTGTGTGAATGGGTGCATTATCATCCTGGAATATGGCGTCATTGTCCGGGAACAACATCCGGACCATAGGATGCAAGTGGTCTCCTAAAATTGCGACATAATCGTTGGCAGTGATGCGTCCGCGAAGTGTGACCACAGGACCCAATGAAAACCATGATATTGCGGCCCACAGCATCACCGTGCCGCCGCCATGTTTCACAGTTGGGCGGAGACACTGCAGATCATACGCTTCTTTGGGCGTTCTCCACACATAAACACGGCCCGTGGTTTGGAATAGGGTGAATGGTGACTCATCCGACCATACCACACGTTTCCAGTCGTCAACGGTCCAAGTTGCATGGTCGCGGCACCATTTGCGGCGTGCTAAAGCGTTCTGGTCCCTGATGAGAGGTTTGGCCCGTGCAACACGACCCCGTAAGTTAATGTCATGTAATTCACGGCGGACTGTGATTGTCGAAACAGGTTGAGGGAGGTGCTGATTGAGTTCCTCCGTCACTTGCGCCGCAGTGGCACGACGGTTCCGCGTGACAATGCGCTTTAATACCCGGTGTGCCCTGTCACTGATGCTTTTCTTCCGCCCACTGTTCCGCTTCCCCGATGTGGTTTTCCCGTGTGTTGTGTAGGCCGTCATCACCTTCGACACTGTCCCTGGCGACACACCTAACACACTAGCCACTGCCGTCACACTCACTCCACATAACCGCGCACCAACAATTTGCCCTCTTTGAAACTCTGAGAGGTCTCCCATTTTACACTACCTCCGTCTGCTGCAGCCACTGCACACTCCTGTTCCACGACGCCTGACGTAGTATGGAGACCGACCTAA
>JAGDQP010039556.1:755-17683 GCA_022664845.1 Lepisma saccharinum | reverse complement strand
CGATCTCAATAGGTATATTTTCTTCGAAATCTACCTAAAAATGATTAGTCACAAATCAACTTATAGTTAAAACAAGAAATAAACGAATTTTTATGCACACAATAATAGTAATTAACAATATTATGTGATATTTAATTAATAAATGTATAAAGGAAAGTAGCATAAAAGAAGAAAGTTGAAAATTATTAATGAATTATTAAAATAGGAAGCTTTATGTATCCATGTGGCTTCAGTCAACTTTTATTGAAGTAATTCCGCATAAATAGGCGGGATGATCTTTCTTTGGACAGAAGATGTGAATTTGTACTTCTCTAAATTTTGCAAATTTTGTTTTCCTGTCTGTAAGCTAGGTAGTTTATTTCATTCTTTTATAATTACTATGAGAAAAGATTTCTTATGATATGTAGTTTTTATGGACCCTGATTTAAGTTGTGATTTATACATCTTCAAATTTTGCCGTATGAAAGTATGGCAAACAAAGATATTTCCTTCTATTTTCAATATTGAAACACCTAAGATACTTGACATAACAGTCGCTCGTTGAACGACTTTAGTGACTGAGTTTATTGTATAAGGTAGGGAATATAATTCCAGAAGTAACAATTAGCGAACAAATGTTCTGCTTATTATTTGTATCATAAACTGTTGCCAGAACTGCTTTATGAAATCACAGAAAAAGTAATCGAGCGCGCGGCAAGATTAATAACTGTAACTTACACTCGTTCTAGAAGTTCATCATAGACCTCCTAATTCAAGGATAGCTTCGGCACTGTTGGTTTAATGACCTTTAGTTACAATAGAGCATTGGCATAAGTAAGCACAGCTGGAATTCTAACTTTCAAAAATTAGTTGGTCGGCTTTTGAGGAAGTTAAGACTAGTGCCTCTCCTTTTCGTAAGAATGCCTTATCGACAAATACTAGCCTTTTTTAGTTCTGTGTGTACGTGAGTATAATCTATGTTGTCCTAGACTACCTAGTACAGGTCCTGTGGATGAGAGTACTGATTTTATTTTGGAACTGTGTCATTATTAAACATACATGAGATTATTAGGAAAACTCGGTCACATTCGAATATAAGCTAATCTAATATAATTCAGTATAATATTTGGCGACATCGGATATGGGATTTCCGAATCTACGTAATTAAACGGATGCTAAAGAATATAATATAGTGATTGAAGTGTGTGAAACTATTTATAGTGTTATCGGTGATTCTGGCAAACATCCAAGTATCGTTCCACATGTTCAATCCAATTGAACACAAGGTTGAACATTATTTGTAAAGATTGAACCTACACGGTATATTGCAGGAATTTTAAGGAAGAAAAAAGGGCTTCACTACTCTTAACGTCAATAGATACTATAAACGTATAGTTGCAAGATCAAGTGTCACCAAAAGTACTTTCTTAATTGTTCTACAATGAAATATTCTGATTCACTGTTGAAATTATTTTCAATGAAAAGTAATCTCATTTATCTATCATAGGTTATGCCAGAGCGTAGGTCAACCAGTATTTGTAATCATTAACATAATTGGGATATCAAAGCAGTATAAAATATTCTGACAAAATTCTTTTTATACGTTAGCAAACAGCATTCTCATTGCAGACTTAGATTCCGTATTCTTGTGAACTGTAATTTGATTAAGATTTTTTTTTTTCCCCGCTTCTTTACTATTGTAACCTATCAAATCTTTAAGCAATGATTAACAGTATCTTTTATAATTGATTCTAATCTTCGTCAGTGAGAACTTGCGTGCTCAGGACAGTCAGCTTTAGGAAATAGATACGGATGTGCATTATCGTAAGTCCAAAAGTTGAATGTATCAGAAATCAAAACAAGTCAACAAAAGATGATACATAACGAATTCGTATCTTCTCGATGTACTTTCACATAGTGTTTGTAATGTATTGAATTTATAAATATATTTTAATTCTAATTTCAATTAACTTCCACTTATATTATATAATTTTCTCTCCTTTATAGAGCCGACATGAATTGATAAATCAATTATCCTGCAAGAGCAAAGATCTTTCGACATCAACTGTACAGGCAGAACACGAACCAACGACCCAAAGCACACCATTCCAGACAACAAGCATATCCTCCACAGGTGAAAAGGAGGAACATTTGAACAGTACGTCAAGTGCAGCTGACTACACGGAGAGCAAATATGAAACACAAACACCAACCAAATCTGAATCTGATATTGATCCCAATTCGTTAGAACCACAAAGTGATGATACAAGCTTAGCAACGCGGCACAGACGTGAAACTATTAGTCAGGTCACACAAGTCCTTGATCCCAATAGTTCAGGAAGTATCACTGTAGAATCGAAGAAGATCACCAGTGACACCACAGTGAAAGGATTTACAACTGAGGTCACCAGTCCATATCTGAGTAATCTCTCACACGAATCACTCAAAATAAGTAACTCAGCGTCTGTTGTAACAGAATATATATTGAGCTCACAAGAAAATTACAAAAAGGGCACAATGAGTACTCCCAGTGCAAGAAGTACACAAGCTGTGAATAATACCAGTACAGAAACTGGAGAACCACATGCACAAAGTCCTCTTAGCGTTTCAAGTACCATTGAAAGGAGTTCAGATAATGGTTTCACGGATAAAATTACACCACATCCAACCATGCAACCATACACAGTCACTTCTACAGTACAGCCAATATCGGAACGTAAAGACGACTATACATCTGAAAGGCAATTAACTAAGGTAGCATATAACCAAAATGTATCAGCTATCACGACGACTTCGACTACACTAACTGACAAATCTATCAATGAACGTATTGACATTGAGAAAATATCGCAGCAATTAGTAGAACTGAAACCAGTAACAACGGAAACCACTCGTAAATCTGAAATAACAACCATTTCCAATTCAGAAACTACCTCTGTGTCACACTCTACAGACAAACTAGAAATGACGACTTGGAGTAAATCGTCAATGACACCTGTGTCAACAACAGTAACTACAAAGATTCCTTTGATGACTACAAACACTAAAACCGTCAACGAGACAACAAACACTAAACCTTTTACACAATACATGATGTCGAAATCAACTGACACAATAACAGATATTAAAACAAATTTGGAGATTCAAACGGAAACAACTAAAGCAACAATAAATGTAGAAGTTGACAGCGAAAAGCAAGCAGATCCACCAAAATCAAAAGTAAATATGGAATCTGACAATCACATGGATTCCTCTGAAATCCGTCGGCGACAATTTCTCCCAGCTTCCCTTAGAGAAACACCACCTCAACAACCAGAAACAGGACAGGATGAAACGGAAGACCAAGAAAATGTTTTGGATGAAAATGACGACGAATCCGTTAGCAGTACAACTCAACCAGAATGGATTCAACCAACTAAAGACCCGTTAGCAGGTGAGGATGAGGAACTGCCGAGACCAAATCGCAATCGTAAATTAACACGACCTCAAGGGCGATCATTTTATAACTATTTTCTAAATAGAGTACTAGGGTGAATCACCACCACTTATTCCTAGGAGTCACCACCACCACCACACTCACAAACAACAGAAGAAAATAAAAACACACAAAAGTATCCTGTAGCTAGCAGCATGGGCATTGGCACGCTCGAGTTCCTCACATATCACAATGCACCGTCCCGTTTTTCTGTTTCTTTAGTCTGATGTGGCACTCTCGTTGTTGAGGATGAACAGAATTGTGGTAAATATGATGTTAGTGTTGAGATAAGAATGTCGGTTAACCTGTTGCTAGATTATATATATATAACTATGTAACAATCTCGGTATTATTGTAAAGTACTCCATACGAAGCTGATACTACAAGTTACTTACCATAGTTGGAATTAAATTTGATTCCAATTGGATTGGATTGAAAAATGTAAAATGATAACATTTGTTTTATATTTAATATGAAATTGTTAAAAAATAATAAAAAATAAGAAAATGTTACATGAAAAACCTAATGTCTTAGGTATAAACTTTGCTTTCTTTACTTAGAAACAGTTCTACGTCTTAGTGGAAGTAGCGAAAAACTTGTTTTAATATCTATAGCATTCTTCATGCACATGAAAGAACGAGTCCTTCATAAAAGTTTAACCATGTATAAATATACATGTATCTATACGGCAGTACAATCATGTTAAAAATTGTAGATGCTTTACAAGAAAATCAAACGGTGCTTTTCATCAATTTTCGAGTTTCTGCAGGTCTGAGAGAAACTATGTTAAAATATAATATATTTATATTGTATGGTTTCAGGATTCATATAATGGCAATTGAATGGAACAAGTGAGTTGATTAGAAGTCCACAATCTCTCCAGTGAAATCAGCTTTACAAAAAAACACTACATATACTGTTTCCTTGACTCGTCCGGTGAAGAGGAATATCCGAATAATATCTTGGTGGATTTGGATCCATTTGGACAGCCTTAAATCATCGAAAACAATAAGGAAATAGTTGGAGATATATTCTTTATTTGCTGTTTGAAAAATTGACTTCATTAATTAATGTAGGACTTCTAACCAATTCACTTGTTAAAAATCATTGATTTTGAGGATTGATTTGTTAAAACTATGGACTTTTTAAGAAATAAAAAGAAAACAAAGCGCGTTACATATTTTTATTCCTTGTTCAAATTTAATTCCTCAAATTTTAGGTAAGTTAAATCGAAGTATGGAAATAAGATAGAATCTAGATCTAAGAAATAAAATATTTCTGAATCAACAGAAAGATCATTCAAAAATACTCTGCACATTTTTTTTTCTTTCTGTACAAGTATATTGATCCGTTATACTGAAGAATATATTATTTTAGGGTTTAACCTGTTGTTGTTCTGCAAAAAAAATCTTGGCAAATTTTGCAAAAATTTTATTGAAAAGATATACTATTTTTATAACATTTGTTGGTAAAACTTTCAGATTTTCTTTAGCTATTTCACAACAATATTTACTAATTTATTTATTTAAGTACTAATAGAAAATGTAATGTTGAAAGACAAGCACTGAAAAAAAAATAATGTGCTCGCCTAAACTCTCATGGTTATGCTAGAGAAGTAAGAATGAACTACATTAGCAATTTCGATAAAATATCTTAGAGTCCTTTCGCAAAATTTGAAAAGCCATTCGCACGAGTAAGTAAAAGCCTGACACTGATATATGAAAAATATAATCTTTAATGATATCTGTTCGTTCTGAAATTTTTTTTTTATACTTCAAGATCTCTTAATTTCTATAACACAATTTTGAACTGTCAAATAAGATAGATATACGTTGATAATAAATAACATTCTTGTGAATATTGATATATGAAAAAACTAATGTATTCAAAACGCTGGAAATTGAATTATATACTTAAACGTATACTGTAATGCATTATGTTATAGTTTTTAATGGTTATACATCATTAGAATCTAATCAGTTTCTGTCAATAATAATTATACAAGTGCAAGATGTATACATAATGTAATTTATGATGGAGGAGTAAGGTTTTGAGACTGGTTATTAGCGCTTAAAAGCTAAACACTCGTGTAAATATATGCAGTGAACACAGTAAGGTTACTTATGTAAGATCAACATGTATTTTGGTTCAATTTACACGACCTGCAAGCACCGTATATAGTCAATTCTAGATGAAACATTAAAACGTAAAAGTTTATATAAAAAAAAACAATGTACGGAAGTGCGCTAAATTCTTTCGAAGTGTACAAAATTATTGTTACAATCTTTTTTTAATAAAAAATAAACCTATAATCTTTCATGAATATATATATATATAAACAAATATAACTTAATTTGTTTTGTAAAAACGCTCTTTCTCTATCTTTGTAAATATCCCTTTCTCGACAAATTAAGATGTCTTAAGTAAGTTAAAAATATAGTATTTACGTTGAATAAAATATAATTGGTGATCCAATTACATGAGTAAAGTAGTTTATATAGAAGCATTTGGGTTTAAATGGTTTCCATAATTTTTTTTTAAATAAAAAAATGTAGGAAAATCATTTTGAAAAAAGCAATGGTAATAATGAAATAGTCCTTACCAAATTTTGAGATGAATAAAGTGTAAAGTATCTTCTTTTGAAGAAAATTACAAACAATACGTAGTTTTATTTATTTTAAAAAGAAAAAAAACTCTTACCATTACTCGAAGAGCAAGAGTTTACTATAATGGCTCAAATGTGAATATCTCCAGCTGTTGAAATTTAAATCCCCAAACTTTGAACTTTGATTTCTTACATTGAAAGAGTAAGTGCTTGTAAATGTGGGAAGTCCTGTAATCCAGCTACTGTTGAGGTAAGTTGAAGTGGTGGGAAAAGTTGCTTTCGTTGTGAATGGCCTTGGATTCAAATTCGAAATAGTTCGGCTCCCACGTTAGTATCATATTTACTTGCTGACGTAATTCTCGCACTTTTTGATAATTATATGAAGAGGAAGGACTTGTGATTTATACGAGGAAAGGTTCATCGGTAAACAACGTTTTTTCTCACACCGGTAACTTATTATTACACTACGAAAACCTACAGTGATACATTTTCCGTATTTTTTTTTTTTTTTTTTCATTTGAAACTCGTAGTCTAGCTTGAATATTTACGTTTGAACATTTGGCGAATATGACATGTATAAAATATTCGCCGATATACTTATAATTTCATTGTAAAAATTAATTGCGAGAACGATGTAAATAAATACAGTAGTAGGATCCGCACTTTATAGAAGCTGAAGACGAAAGACGAGCTTCGTGAAGACTTTGTACTGTACTTCGTAAAGAAGTACAATAATTATTCGGAAACTGTCAAGCACACTATCATTTCCGATTACCAACTTCGAGTACTGTCTGTTACAGAAAATTCTCTCATACTTCTTTTGCATCGCCGTTCATCGGTTGAGTTATTTCAGCATTCTCGGTAATACTAGGTTTAAATAATTAAATCACAGGACAACAGTAATAGTATTCGACTAAAATTAAGCAATGTATGAATCACGGATGGATATTATCAGATATTTACCGCTAAAGGATACCTCTAGTACTTTAAGGATAATCTAAAGCAACGATCTCCAACAGAAGATGGCAGCACTATCTCCGTATATGTCTAATGTATTTTTATCGTTGCACGAAATTTCCTTGCTGCTCCTACAAATTCAAGCCTCGAGAGTTCAAACTTTCAGGGAAGAAAGTTCATAACCAATTCAAGAGCATGATCGATGCCGATTTTTTATTTTCGTTTTCCTTCATTGTTGAAATAGCTTCATTGTTGTTGTGAATATCGAAACCTATAGCAATAAAGCAATTTCAACAATGAAAGAAAACGAAAATGAAATATCGGCATCGATCATGCTCTTGAATTGGTTATGAACTTTCTTTCCTGAAAGTTTGAACTCTCTAGGCTTGAATTTATAGGAACAGCATTGAAATTTCGTGTACCAGTGAAAATACATTACACATATACGGAGGTAGTGCTGGCATCTTTTGTTGGCCATCGTTGCTTTAGATTATCCTTAACCCTTTACTAATTTGTTAAAACAAGAACAAACTTCTCACACTTTATAGATAGAAGCCCACTACTTAATTGTATGCGTAGTTTTCATTGCTAAGTTGAATTTAAAATAGTCAAAAACTACGGTCAAAATTAAAAGGAGTGATATATTTTCACTATCATGTTAAACCGATTTTATATCGAATTCCTATTGGCTATAATTACTTCCGTAATGAATTAGCTATTTTCTAAAAGTACCTAACAAACATTTCGCCATATTAACTATGTGATCCACAACGTGCGTTTGATTCTATATGACAAGAACGACTTTTCAAAAATATATACGCTTTCGGTTTCATGTTCTATATAAATTTGTTTGAAATATTTCACTTCCTAGTCCGTGCTCAATTTCTTTCCGCGTAACTCTTTCTTAAGTTTTGGAAACGTCCAGAAATTGTATGGGGTTCGGTCTGAACTGTATGGAGGATGGTCTAGAGGCTGCTCACCACTTTTCTCAAAATGTGCCATAGCTTGCCGTGTCACATGTCGATTAGCATTATCCTGCACGAAAAAACATTCTTCATGAAGCAGTTCGGGTCTTCTTTTGCGAATTGCTCCCTTCAAATGCACTTACAAAACATTAGCAAAATAATATCCATTGACAGTTTGATTACTTGGAAGGCAGTGACTTATTGTGTTTCCATACGCTGGACTGCTGCTTGGATTCGGGATCAGAATAACTAATCCACGATTCGTCAGCGATGATTATTCTGTTTAACAATTGAGGATTAACTTCCACTCGTTGAAGAAATGCCTGGCAACACTGAACGCGACGTATCTTCCCAAGTAGCACATCCACGTTGGCCGATATCGGCATATTGGATTTTACGACATCGGTCGACATCATTCCACGTCATGAGCTCCATATTGGATGGCAAACATCTTGGCCAATATCGGTCAACAATATCGGTCGACGTTGCTCAATATCGTATATCGGCATCGCTCAATATCGGTCATTGACATTGTGAACATAATGTAATCCTATTTTTTTTTACTACTTTTTAAAAGGAATTCCCCCCTTTTTTATATAGGATCATCAACATAAACTAACCGACAAGAAATAATAAATCACATTACTAATCGTAAAACAATGTTATTACCCCATGAGGAAAACTCGTCGGGCCACCGGTGGCCTACCAACCACGATGGCGGGCCACCGGAGGCCCGCCGAATTTTCCTCATGTGGTACTTATGTAAAAAAATACTATTCTTCTGTAGCTAAAGTTACATCACTTCATTGTGCTATGGATTGTAAATTTTGTCCACCACTGATAGTTTGTAAAATTATGCTATGTGATATTGCGTTCATTCTAAAATTGTAGTTCCACGCCATTGTAATCATTTCATGTTCCTTCTGCTTTTAACTTTCTTTTTTTTTACATTTTTGGTGAAGAACTTAAAAGTACAATGGTCAGGCTTGCAATGAAACAGCTTCAATTGAAGTAAATGATGTAAACCAAATGTAAATAAATCTAACTTTAACTTATCCTCCTACTGAGGAGAACCTCTCTTAACAACCACATGGACTCGAGAAAATACGTTCCTTTCTACACCGTACAAACGAAACAAAACCGTAAACTTGTTGGTTTGTCTATGTACTTACAGTGATCAAAGACTCTTTGGGGAAAACACAATCAACTTTAACACTTTTATTTGTCTATATCCTTCCCGTGGAAGAACATGTTATTTCTGCACTTTAACATGCTTCAACGATGAACAACTTTGTCACCAAGTAGAGCTGGCCGCATGTTGACAACAACATGCAGTTTTATATTTTATCACCAGAGGGATATAGCATCGCTTGAATAAACATCAGTTTGCCCATATACATCAACATTGATGAATATAGACATCGATCGATATTTTTCCATGACCAATGTTTTTTTTTTTTTAATTATAATTTATTCATGATGAACAAAAAGTTTTATAGAAAATCGAGTTATTCTATGCAGTTACTATAGTTTTATCTGCCGATTGCTATATCACCGTAAGCTTCTTGGATCATTTCAAAGGTTTCCTGGCCAGTTTTGCGTAACTTCACACAAAATTCAATAGCGATCCTTTGTCTTCGGTATATCTTTCTTATCCGCCATTATAACACACACTTCAGTTCGGCTTTTACAACAAGCAAAGAAAGAACAGCTGACGTTGGTTCAATCGTACATTAAGAAGCACTCCACAGACTATCTTCACGTGCAACAATCACAGACAACTTACACAGAATCTGTGCAGTGTTACTAGTCCACGAACTTTCGGAACATCCCTCGTATATTGAGCTTTAAAATTAAAACGTGTTACTTACTTGAGTGTTTACTGTAGGCCTAGGGGGGTTGCTAAAAATACTTTCCTTAATTATTTATGTTATCCATCTGTCGTTTCGCGGTAACCAATGTCAGTATTTAAATTAAAATTTAAAAGCTTAATAATGATCGGTTAAACAGGAGATTCTTTAAACCAGTGCTGAATTAAGTGTTTTACTTAAGATTGTTTTATCACCACTGCTATTCAATTGAGATCTTATATTACAAAGTATCACGTGTTAGAGCCGGCCGGGTAGCCGTGGGGTCTGAGGCGTTAGTCCAACGGCTCGAAGGTCCCGGGTTCGAGTCCCGGCAGGGGTATGGGTGTGGATTTTAACAGAATGTAAATGGGCAAATCGTGACGTGTCAGAGTCAAAATTTACTAGACTGGTCCATATAAAATAAAGTTTACCAACGTTTTATCACGTGTTAGCAAAAAACAAAAACAAAAAAAACGTTAAATCTACAGGCTTATGTGGAAGATACAAACTATTATAAGATCTGCAATATTAAAATCCGTTTTAAGTTTGATTCTATAGCGACAGGAGTTTCTCTCAAATTTCTCTCAAACGCAATTTCCAGTTTTAGATTCTCAACAAAAATGACGTTATCGTCTTACGCTACGAGTTAAGTTCTTAGGTATTCTTTGGATGCGAAATATTCCAGATGAGGTTCGTTATAATTTCATTTCCTTAGTGGAAGAGTGATGAATTATATTAGTTTTGAATGTCTTGACTCCTGTTCAGTTGGTTAACTATTTACATTTTAAGTTTTTTTTTTTTTTATATTACAATTTACAATTATTCTCATTTCTGGAGGCATTGTAAGTTAATAAACATCTCACGTGAGTGGGAGAATATTATTTTAACTTAAGGTACTTCGCGCTAAGATTCATAATTAAATGCTTGCTGTATATGCTCGTGAAGAAGGAATCTGTAGTAGTTCCAAAGCTGTTGAGGTGAAATGATAATACAATCTTGTTTTCAATTGGAGGTTGTTCGTAGAATCAAGTAAGTAAGTCAATTTTAATATTAATAATTTTATAGGTTATTTTATTAGGAAAGATGAACTTTACAGGCACTACATTTAACACGGTGATCTTAATTTAAAAGATTCTGGCCTTCAAGGGCCTATCATATTATTAAAATGATTTGTGAATACTTCCATGCATTTCCCAATGAACTATTTTCTTGTATCTTAATCAAGGTGAAACTTACCGGGCTCTTTGTCAATATTGCAATGGAAGAATTTTAGTCCATATTTAAGAACTTCTTTCGCTGTAATAGCCTCTGCTTTAGCAAATAGTTTACGAAAAAAAAAATTTTACCAACATTATTTTTAGCGCTGTCTTCATATACCTAAAATCTAAGAACGAATCTAAAACCATGATTTGCGTAAAATTCAGAAAATTGTGTTTTTCTTACACCATATATACAAGGGCGTTCCATAACTCCTGTCCCCTTTTAGTTTCCAATTTTGTAGAAGGAAGAATCCTTTTTTTTTTTTTTTTTTGCTAATGTTTTGCAAGCACTTGAGGGAGATATGTAAAAATTGAATAAGGCTATGTACACAAATATTCAACAAACGTCAAACAACAGAATCTACTATTGAAACAACGAAAACGGTTGAGGGTGTCCCCTAGTGCGTTAGGGTATGGTTACGATTGGTCCGTTGTAGTTATCTAGATCCTAGAATACAAGAAATCTAGTATTAAAATGCTTCTAGCACTGTTCGGTTCATCTTAACTGTTTCTTTTTTCTGCCTGCCAGCTTATTAACACTGAATTCCCATAAGGAAAATGTGTAGTAGTTTTCGCTACGAAAAACAACGAAACGTTTGTCGTATATTGATGCACTTAGCCTTATTTAATTTTTCACGTATCTCACGTATGTTCTTTCAAAATGTCAGCGAAAAACATTGATTCTTTCTGCCCTAAAAATGGGAAACAAAAAGGGGACAGCACTTATGGAACGCACTGTATATTGAGTTAATTTATGGTGTATAGTTTTGCATATTTAGCATACTAAATAGCAGTTATGTGATCTGGTAATAAACTTATCTTCTCTTTGTACGTTTTGTTGCAATGTTTACATCGGATTTTTCAAAGCTGTGGTAATCATTATCCAATATGGACATCGCATACCAAAATTAAGGTCCGGGTTCTGCGTATCTAATCATGAAATCTAACTGTTGAGGATTAAATTTTGTGTTCCGAATATGAATCCTTTTCACCTTCAAGAGAACACTTCTATTTTGATTACCTGGCTACATGTTAGATATTCTATTACCAGCTAATACGATTTCACTAATGTTGCTAATCTAATAATGTTAACATTATCTACTAATATTTGATACCTTGCAATTCCCATACATTGTCGACATAAACATGTAATCGAGGGTGAATGTAGGAATTCAAAGCATTATAATTTTAGGAACATGTACCATTCTGTATACTTTTTTTTGGCGTTTTTGTTTCCTTTAAAATAGGAGATCGCGGGTTCAAACCCACCCGCAGCCGTCGGACATTTTTCGCGCACGTATTGCCTAGATTGGCTTAAAATTTCAAGTCAATTACGAAGTATTAGTAGAAGAACTTGGAAAGTTGCCGCCTATTATATGGCAAATTTGTTGAACATTTCCCAAGTGGTAACTAGAAACTCTTGTACAACCTTAAGGCAATTCTCGCATTTGCTATGCAAAGTTTAATACACTTACACGTTTTATGGTTTTGTTTTTTTAAACTGTGATAAATATATTTCATTTGTTTACGTTTACGATACTAAATTTCGAAGCCAATATAATTCAGACAGAAACAAATATTTTTTAAATGGTTGAGTAATAGAGTCCTTCATTTGTCCCAGAGATTAGGCTTGTTCAGAATTAGTTGAGCATCCATATTCTATACTCGGCTAGCCCAACCTCTGAGACAACCAAAGGATCGTGTAAGACCTATGAATTCTTCCTGGCTCTCTACGCCCAGATAGCATGTTTGTTTGCTGCAAGTCTTCATTATACTTGATTTTGAATTGCTAGACTTTCCGTTCACTGCACACCTGCAGTAAGTTATTAAAGGAAATAACTTGCACATGAAGTAAACTTGATTTTCACTTGCTAGATTTTCCTTGCATTGTAGACCTACAGCAAGTTTGCAGTAGATGTACATAATCTACTGGTCTCTATATCAAGTTTAATGATAAGTAGATGCAAGTCTACAAAGCAAGTATCTTAGTTCCACTTTTTAATACCAGGTGGAACAAGTATCAAATCTGTTGGCAGAACCGCCACCGCTACGGTGCCATTTCTGTTTTTGTTTTATTCCTCTTGTGGATGTGACTGTCTTGAGGATAACGTAATTGTGTGGTAAGTAGCCAATAATATACGTAGAAAGAAGTTGTTACGTGAAATGTAATTGACCTGGAAAAATATGTAACGCTGTGTGTAGTCTAAGCTTTATGTACGTCACTGTATGTAGCCTAAACTCGTATGTGCAGCGCAACTGTCTATTATCACTTGCAGAAGACTTGTCAGGTAAGTGAAAGCATTGAAGAAGGCTTGCTATGCAAACTTACACACATTTGCAGCAGACTTGCAGTGCAAGTGAAACATTTGCAGCAGGCGTAATGCAAACTTACACACACTTGAAGCAGACTTGAAGTGCAAGGGAAACGCTTGCAGATGGCTTGCTATGCAAAATTATAAGCAGGTTCGCTGCAAGTTCAAATTGCGGAAACTTGGAGATTTGCATTACACTTGCAGCAAACTAGCAGACTTGCAATGCAAGTTTGTTTCACTTGTACTGCAAGTCTGCTACAAGTTTGTTGCAACTTTTCCTTGCTATCTAGGCGTCTGTCTATCTGTCGAAAATTTTCAACTCAAGGAACTACAGAGGCTACTAAGATGGTTGAGGTGTCGTTCGAAAGACTTGGTAAAACATTTCCAACAACACGTAGATCATCCAAATTGTACTTTTGCTGCTTAAAACTGGCAATAGCACATGTGCACAGTCCCTCAATTGGGCTCCACCTTACTTGTTTATATCATATGATGAAGAAATATTGTGACAATAGTACATTTTAGCAACGTTTCCAGATTGGATTTTCTTTTTCTTTCGACCAAATATATTTCAAGAATGATGTAGATAACTGATCAAAGTGCATATGAAATTGTTAAGTGCTGTAAGTCTGAAGGTGAGTAATGGTGGTATCAAGAATAGGCCATTTTCGTTTTCATTGACGGTTATACAGGTCAATACTACAAATCAGTCTTACTTCCTAGGTTTCAAATGCAACTCAAACCACCATTATAAAGAGCAAGAGGAAACCAAGGTGTCATATAATCGGTGTGTACGGATAAGAACGTTGTTTGGATGGTTCTCATGTCACGATCATTGAAGTGTGAAGCTATATTGGTCGATAAAAGCCCTTAGAATATAAAAATTCACGTTCCCGCTAGTTGCAATGGTCAACTGGCAACAAATAGCAATAATATTTCTGTGCAGTTTTGCTTAGCAATATGCAAATATTGTTTTCATTCTTATAATAATCAAATGAGAACTTAATACCCCTTTTCACTTGAAAAGAGAGGTTGAAAGCTAGAAAAGAAGAATCTAGTTTCTGAGATTTATTTGAATCATTCTAATTGGTCACTGAAATACGTTTAAAACCACACTACGTATACGTTACTTAAAGAAAAAAAGTACTTAACACTGTCATCTGTAGATGCAAACTCTCACTTTTGTGCAAAACTGTTTACTGGATAATACTACCAAGTCAATTCCTCTTTAAGGAATAACTTGAACTAACATCGTGGATCAGCGGCGTGTTCGAGTCTTGTTACCGGCCATCATCTTGACTAAGGCTTCTGGGATATTCCTGTTCCATCAGACCTGGATGATATCTCAACTCAAGTTCAGCAGTTTAACTTCTAATTGCTAAAACAATTTTTTAACAATTGAGCTACGGCAGATCGGTAAATATTTAAGAATAACTGGTAATATCACTAACAGAACATGGTTGACGCCTTCATCTGACAAATGATGAACGCATAATGTAACGTGCTTCTGCTGCTACCGTATGTCTCTCCCACTAGGCGTTAGATCCAACTTCAAAGCCTATGCAAATCAAAGAACTGGGGATTCGTAGTTTTCCTTCTTATTCGATAAATGCTATGGTCACTAGTCAGTGCCCTAATCCACGCAGGCAAAGGCGGGTAGGTCTTACTGTGTTGCAGTGAGCCCGTGCAAGAGTACTGCTGTCTCGCAGTATTTCAAAATATCGTTAATATTAATGAAAATACAAGAAGACTTATTGACCTCCTAACATTTATTCATGAAGGTTCTTCCGATCTTTAATTAATCTTGATCTGCGTAACCCCATAGGTAAGATTATACATTGAATTTAGATGGCTTAAAATTAATATATCGAGGGTGAAACACTGGTACCTCCTATCTACAATTTTTGTCATCTAAAGTTGTTCTTTCATTACTGAAAACGAAAACATTTGGCGGACTTTTTTTCCTTTCAATATTTATACCACAACAACTTTAGGTGACAAAAATTGTAGATACGAGGTATCAATGTTTCAACCTTGATACCTTTAAAAAAAAACGCAAGTGATATTAAGGTTATCTTCTACGTATCTTGAAAGTCCTATCTTCACCATGTTAAATAATTACTTCCTACATAACTCGGCTAGTTTTACACGTAGAGAGATGCAGCTTGTACCTGTTCATACAGAAATTATTTAATCATGGAAAGAATCTATTTGCGTTTTTTTTAAACAACAATTTATGACTAAAATAATTAAACATCTCTTAACTATTTTTTTCTCAAGTAGGAGTAAAAGGAGGGGAGAGATAGGAGCAATAGGGGGAGGAAATGTGAAGACTTCGATATCGAACTACAAAAGACGAAGAAGAAAAAGGGGGAAGTCGTTTGATAACCTTGAATCTTTTGGAAAAAGGATGGAGGTAAAGATATATTGTAAAGGGATTGTCAATAACATGTTTTGACCATTTCAACACATTTTTAAAACCGGCCCGAGCACAAATAGGATAAATACTCCCCTCCCCATCCATCTTCCTGTCTTCTCTCTCCTCCAATTCCCTACTGCTGGTGAAGGAGGATAGTAGTTGTCGAAGCCTCAACACCCTCAGCGAAAGGGAAGGGGAAGAAGACGGGAGGGTGCGAGGGATGGAGTATTTATCCTGTTTGTGCGCACTTTGCAGTTGTGTTTTTGTTGTGCAAAAAACTCTTACTTTTATCGCTCCAAAATATCATGTTTATTTTCATCCTCACCCGACACACTCTGCTGTACCCCACTAGAGGTCTGAAATAAACATACACAATAATTATTATTATTGGTAATTATAAATTTATGATTCTACCCCACACGTTTCATACATAGAATAATGAAAGATATTATTCATATCTATGCTATTGCAAAATAAACAACCAACACAAACAATTCACAAGATTTTTGACAAGAAAATAAGAAAAACAAACAGACCATCGTTCGTGTAAATATGTTTCCTTTCGGTACTTCCCTCTCTTTTACAAAATTCCGAATACGCCATCATGAATAAGCATGTGAGGCAGCATGTGATACCGGTCCATGTCGTACATACAGGGTAGTAACGTTATGCACCGACAAACTTCGAGAGTTGATTATTGAAGAAAGTTTGAACTCGGCCTCGTTTCGGAGCTAGAGGCGTACATAGTTGCACGGTAACGTCAGAAACAACATAATGTATCCACAAATAATGACAAGGCTTCTCGGCTTCCGAAGTTTATCGCCACCACCCTGTATAGAGAGTAACTTTGTTTTTCAGGAATGGAGGAAAATGTCAACACTTCTTGTTTTTATGTAAAAGAATTCCAGTCTTGTCCTATGCCCAGGCGGTGGCGTCGAAGGCTTCGGAGCGGCATTAGGGAGGCAAGAGGGTTCGAATCCCTGTGCCGACTATCCTCACTGAAAATGTCCAAAGTTTTCCTCAGTCACACCAGGCAAATTCCGGAATGGTACTGGGTGACATTTTCCCGCATCCTATCCCCCCGTCTTGAGGCCTAATGATCATTAA
>JAGDQP010039555.1:0-17683 GCA_022664845.1 Lepisma saccharinum | reverse complement strand
ATAAAGGAACAAGGTTAGTATTTTATATTGTTTGAAGGGTTCTTTGTATAAAGTTCTTCAAGCATTCTTTGCTCTAACTCCGGCAATGATACGCTTTGCCTAATTTTGTTTAGAGAAAATTGATGCTGTTTCTGATGAGTTGTCCCCAGAGTGTTTATACTTATTTCTTTTAGTATTCTTACAGCAAACAGTTAGAATTAAGTTTCTTTTACCTGAGTTATGTCGCTGTTCCATTTATGATTTTCGTGTATTGTCATTCTTAAAAGAGTGGTTGTGGTGTCTATGTTCACATGTAAATAACTTATCTAATTTTTAATATTGTTTTTTTTATTCCAGAGTTTTGTTGTAATGCAAGATTGTGTTCTTATATCATTTAGTTCCATATAGTTGCCATGGAACCAAGTTTTAGTTTGTTCTAATATTTTAATCTTATTTGTGCGTAAGTTATTGATGGCTTTCCCTTTCCCTAGCGTCATCAGCGTATAAAATTACCTACCCATGTGTTATGTACGTAGGTTGATCATTTATGAATCATAAAAATAATAAGAGCTCAGATTGAGCCCTTGTGAATCTCCAATGTTGAATTTCGTTTGGTAGATTTTTTTGTAGTCTCTCCTTCTGTAGTATGGGTAACTTCAATTGCTTATTTCCTCTTGGCTTGTTGAAAAGTTGCTTGGAGAGAACGAGAGGTGTGCACGGCATGTTATTAAAGGAAAAGCAAGAATTCCTGGTTTTGGAACTCCCACTAGACTGGTGGATTTTGTGCAGGAAAGTACAAAAAACTTTCCCTTTTCTTTTCTGCGGGTATTTTCAAAGTGTCATTACAAGAGACGCCTCTTTAACTTATTCAGGTAAATTTTTCGAACAAAACATTTGGCTAAAAATAGAAATAATAGTTCCAGTTTCTCCGGTCCCTTTGGTAGGATTTCTAGCTGATTTGGAAGTTCATGTCTTTGTAATAGGATTTTGTACATTCTGTCGCAGTTTCAAGAGAAAAAGAATGCGAGTGGGACATTTCTTTCAGGTCAACGATAACAATAACAAGTTTTGCTGATAGTGGACGACTTTGGGAATTGTCCAAACTGTTGTTACCAATAAGTTCCAATAATGAAAGTGAAAAGGAGAATGAACAACGGGCGCAAAAATGACATGAACAATATTTGCAGACAGGTACTTTATCCAGCAGCTGGTTTTACATAAAATTCTTAGTTTCGAGGTAGTCCGGCCCCTACGGACATCTTTATTCAATACATCCTGTCTGCAGATCTTCCGTAGTAATGTTTTTTTTCTCTTTCTAACAAGAATGAAGAAATTATTGATTTGATTCCTGCTGAACGCAAATTAAACAGTGATTCGCTATACTACAGGGCTCAAAAACTAAATATCTAATAGTTTGCAATGCAGAGTTTTGAATTATTTTGTTCTGAAATTCTGTAATGAAAGGTTGTTTTTTTTCTGATGTGGATTAACATAAAGAATTACAATACCAATTGGACGAACTTATGCAATACAGAATTAAGTCCAAAAAACATTTTTCGCCAGAACAATTTCAGAGGAAAGGATTGAAATAAAATTCTGCTGCTTACGTGACTGGTAGTTGGTTCTTGTGTCTCCAAGAAGCAGATAGGAGGTGGATCGTTTTTGCATGATGTGATTTAGGCCTTCATGATTATTTTGAAATGAAGAAGTACAGTTCAGGAGAAATGACACTTGAAATTGTTTATTCAATAACTGGTTCTAAGTTTCATTACAAATGTTGAAATATTTAAATTTGAGGAAGTAAATAAAATGCTTTAGAATTACCCCACGTCAGCTGGAAAGAAAAAAAGAAAGGAATGTGATGTAAAGACTTATTTTAGGAGAAAATTGTAATAATGTTAAAACTAATATTAACTCACGGAATCGAATACAATTTTATGAACTTATTATTTTTTTTTCTTAGTAAAAAGCGCGTTAAGTTAGCAACGCTGTCTGCCCACTGACCAAGATCCCACGTGAGGTGTGCAGACGACGACCTAAAACTAGTCAAGAAAGTATAACGAAGCTCTGATTGGTTGAAGCTTTCACTACGTCACATACTTACCCCTTTGTGTCCATGATTTGGAAAGGACGCTCACTCGCGCTGCGAGATCGCTGGAATAGAAAGAAACTAAAAAAAAAAAAAAAGGAAGGTTCGTGAGGTACAGAGTTCGTAGGCCTTTTCTTACGTTGTACTGTTACCGCTACTTCTTCAGCTGACGGATGGTAATGGTATTCCGTCAGAGATAGGAAGAAAAGATTCTCCCGTTTGACACCCAAGGACGTTGGTCGCTTCTAATATTGAGATGAGCACTGGCTGGCTGGCTATTTGGCATTCAGGTTGCAAATGTGCGGGGGTTTCACTTTTGGTTTCTTTAAAGTTCAGTTCCGCCTTCTAATAACTGTAAACTGTCTCACGTTCCAAGATCATTTGAGTGTGACTGCAACAATATGAGAGAAGAGATTGAGTAGTACCTGAACGGATGAAATTTTTAATACATTTCAGTAAAACTATTTCTTCCCGCAGAAAATAGACGGTAAAATAATGAACTTAATGTACATTTTAAGAACTTATATTGGAGATTTGAAATGATTGACGTTTTGTTCCTTGCTACGCACTTTGAACGTACAAAAGTTTGAACAGTACGTTTACTGATAGTAATCCAAATTATTTGAGCACAAGGAGAGAAAAATAGATTAGTCATCTTCTGATCACTAGTGTACGATTGTCCCACACAATTTGTACACTTTTATTAAAAGATTTTTTAGCCATATCTGCAAAACGAATAAGAGAAAAATGCAGCAATTATCTTTAGATCAACAATTCTCAATCTACTGGTCGCGATCCACTAGTGGGTTCTAAAGGCTTTAGGGTTCTGTTTAGTGGATCGCGAAGTTCTCGTATCGGATGCAGATAGACGCCTACACAAAAACGTCTACAGTATACTATATAACTTAAATGCCTGAAAAATCTATTTCTTTTTCGTATTTTTGTTTCTTTTTAGCGATGATAGAAGAGAAAAAAGTTTAGTCAAAGCAAGGAAAAGAAAATAATTCGAGATTTGATTGAAAACAAAATTTCCTCTTTATAATAAGGGGAATATGTAAACCCGTGTGCAGTTTGATGATGAAAACATGCCATATGGATCCCTTTGGAACAGCGGGATATAAAATTTCACTAAACTGAAGGATCAAGGTCAAAATTACCGCCATATTAAATTTCGGAATTCATTTTTTTCTCGGAATCCCCAGATGCCAAACTTAAAAGAAAATGGAAAATTACCAGATATGTAATTTCATGAAAACATACGTACTAGAAAAAAAAAGAGTCTATTATATAAAATGCCAATTCTGTATAACTGCATGTACGTGTGAGAGCATGCTTATGTAGTTGTGTGTGCGTGTGTAGTGTGTACTTCCGCTAGACAGTACTTGTGTGTTTCTTCCGCTATACAAAATAACACCGTTGAACCCGTCTAAAATTTGCATGGGTTCTTCGCTTGAACATATGATGGCCAGAGGTCTACTGGTACCAGACCGCGCCGGAATGCCATTCCGGTACTGCTTTTTGGGAGAAAAATATACCATTTTACAAAAAAAAAAAAAATATTGACTGAGTCTAATGAATCTTATCATTACCCGCACGAGACTGACAGTGCCACATGTGTCAAGTTTAATGATTGTGATATTGTTCGATCCAAACTTGAGAGACTGGGATCCAGATATATGATAACGTGGCTGCAAAAACACCGAACTGCAGATGACGCCAGAATAAGACAAGCAAACCAACCAATTTATAGGATTTTAATCCATTTGTCTTTGTAACACATTAACATGGGGTTGTATCAAGGTTGGACTGCTTCAGTAAGTAAAATAACAGATTCTGTATGTTTCTTATTCAGTTTCTAAATGTTAAGCTTTTCAAATTTAATTGATAAAGTATTCCATATTTTTGTCAATATTAACAATTTTGTTTTATGCCTATTCCTCACTTCACAATTATTGGTATGACATATGGTAAAAATTGAAACGTTCCGGTACTAGGAAATTTACAAGTGCACCCTGATGATGACGTAGGCTAGGTCTCGTTCCCGATAGCAGCTGAGTAAGCTTCTTAAATATTTCAAGGTTGCCATGTTAAGTGTAAAAGCTTGAACCAAGCTTGACATGGTAAGTCTGCAAGCTTAAAGTAAGCTAGAATCATTATTATTAATTGGCACATGACAAGCTTGCTGTAAACCTTCTACATCAAGCTTGTTTCAACAAGAGTGAAACGTCCAGCTTGAAGCAAACTTACAATTTCAAGTCAAATTAGTACCGTCAATTTGAAACTTGAAATATGCTTGCAAAAATGAAGTGAAAATAAAACTTGTCATGATTATGAGGTCCCAGCAATGAATACTTGGTCCCAGTATATGCACGGGTATGCCATAATTTATGGAACAACTATGGATCTTATGGACACCCAATTTTGCATGGGTCTTTGGTTTGGTTTAGGTGGTACTGTAGTGTACTCATAATTCATAGGATAACTACCAAATACATGGTGATTCACCAAATCCAGGAATTTTTATTGTTTTCTACATCAAACGTTCCAGTAACATTGGCAAATAAGCTACGAATACAAAAAACAAGCAACAAAGTGGCATAGAGTATTGAGAAGGATTTTAATAATTAATGTACTAAAACATAAGATAAATTGCTATACTGTAAGAGAGCATTCTTCTTGTCAAATGGTCCGGAGTTCGATTGCTGATTTGGAACATTAAAGTCAGTAGTTTAATACAGTAATTGTTGTTCTTAGTGGTCAGCACATATCAGAATATATTATTATTGTTATTATTTTTTTTATAAAAAATGAAATTATTGAAAGGCAAGAGACCTCCTTCCCGCACACAAGAACGACATTGTTTCAATTATCTTTAAACCAAAGGCAAGCAGTTAAGATTCTTGAGGAGAAATTCCGGAAAATGTAGCCAGGAAATTAGAAGCACTTTAAAGAATATTAATGGAAATTGTAACTAAATAACGCAGAGGATGTTTCTATATCGGACATACTTTGAATACTCTGACTGCGCTTGGGCTTTTCATTAGTATAAGATTATAATTATTGCATGAATGAACTGCTTTCTGTGAAATCGTGGATTCTAAAACAAGCCAAAGGTCAACCGCATTGAAACCAATAGAAAATCGTCGGGAACATTGGCCAATAACTACTAATATCGTTTTGTCTTATTGTAAGTGTATTAGCATTTGTGTGTGTGTGGGAAGGAAGGTGTGTGTATACGTATGTGTTTTAAAGAAGGAAACGAAATATTTGAGAGTTAAATATTCCGAGTAATTAATAGCCAAGATTATTACAGTTACATTATGATGCATATAACACAGATAACCTGTCAATTTTTCAAATAATTATTTAGGACATGACGGTTAAGAAAATGTACACAAAATGATTTGAAAATCTAATGAATGTATATTGAAGTGAACATGCGGGTATCCATTGAGTTTTTTTAGCAAAATGTCTATAAAACTTTTTTTACTGAACTATTTACGCATTTCTGGAGCATAAACTTCCATCATGATTCCATTGCTTTTTAGATATTCTTGTTTCACAGAAAGTCAAGACAGAACCAAGTTCTGAAAGCTTAAGTCGACCGGGTAGTCGTGCGGTCTAAGACGTTAGGCCAACGACTCGAAGTTTCCGGGTACGAATCCCGGGACGGGAGTGCCATAGATGTTTGTGGATTTTAACTAGGTGTAAAGTGTCGAATCGTGACGGGTCGAAGTCGAAAGTTACTAGACTGGCCCATATCAAATGAAATTTACCCAAGTTTTTTTTATTATCTAAAAGCTTAATTAATCAAACTTTTCTTTCTTACGTAGTTTGTGTGATGTACTTGCCTAGATTTTTACTAATAGATACGTGTTACAGGATAGAATGAACTAAACATCGCTCACAGCGCTCATTCTTATACAGACTTCGAAGTTGCTTGTATATTGCATAATCAAATCATCGTGTTTCTGTCTAATTTGTTAATATTTCCTTACTTACTTACACTCCATAACTGTGGCTTTATGTACCCCCAAACATAAAATTCTGTCAGAATCCCTGTAAACTTTGTAAACTTTATTTTGCATAGTCCAATTTTTAGCAACTTTGACTTCGTCCCTTCACGATTATAAATCCGATGCTATAAAAATTGTTATAGTTAAATTTCACATCCATGCTCCATGCAGGATTCGAACCTGGGACCTTCGAGTCACTGGTTTAACGCCCCAACCCATACGGGTACCAGGTCGGCTCAGAATCCCTGTGTTAAAGGAAATTAAGAAAATAAAGTTAAGAAATGGGTAAACTAAATAAATGCAAAAGAAAATAACTTTTACGTACTGATCACTTTATGAAATTGTAAAACTATGTTTCATTTCTAAAATGATGTTCTTTTGCTCTGTCTTTCCCTTCCTAGACTTGAAGCAACATTATATTCGTACGGATTTTAAAAGAAACCAACTGATTCATTAAGTATTCATAAATATTGCCAATGACTAAGACATGGAGGACGATCCGATTTATTGAATGTGCACAGGGCCTCAGGTCCATTCAACTGAGAGGTTTGGTCCCTTTACGCAGGGATACCATATCATTTATTTATTATCAGTGGAGAACAGTGAAGTTAAAAATGGAGGTCAACTGGGGATTTTTTTTCTTTCAATGGAGGACAACTAAGCTAGAATAGGTAGACAGACCTTGACGAACAGAAGAATTTCTTGGTTTCAGATTTCAGTTTTTACAAGGTAACTTACACAAAATTTTGCATTTTTATTGTAGTTTCGTATCAAATAATAAAATTGAATGAAAACGGAAAGTGCTTAGCAAATGATGAACTATTTGCTTGATATGTCGGTAACGAAAACATATTATTAAAATTAAGAATTTGGATCACAGAAGTACAAATAATGTATGTTCAATTCGGACCATTTTAATCTGCTCACTTGAGAATGGAGGACATTTCCAGATATTTAGACAAGGAGGCAGGTCAAGAGAAGAAAGAAGAACACGTCCTCCAAAAACAGAACGTCTGGTAACCCTGTTTTAACCAACACTATAAGTCTCGCCTTAGATGTTCTGAAGCTAACAAAAGGTAAAGGTAGTTCGTTGTAAAAAGGCCGCTAAAAGCGAGCATATTTGCATTTAAAATAGACGTTTAAAGAGAAAGAAAATATAAATTTCAAGGTCTAAAAAAGAGCTGAAAGGGTAACAAAGAACACAGTCAATTATTTTACAACCAACTTTCTCCTGTTCAATCATTCAATGTTGAAGAAAAAAAAAGAAAAAGAAAAGGCAAATAATTTTCTTAAAAAGTAGATTTGAAACTAATATGCAGTCATAGTTGTAATTAAAACAAAATCTACAGAAAAGACAAAAGTTCATTAACATCATAAGCATTCTAAACAATTTAAATGTCCGTTGCTGCCAATTAATAACAGTGCTTTGATTGTTGCCAGTTGATTGGATTCATTATAAATCTATTATACTGCTGATGACTTTCACTAAATGATTTTTCTTTCTTTTTTCTTGCCTACACGTGGAAACAAAAAACGGTATTTTATTTTAGGAAGTTTTTTTTCTTTTTTAATATGTAACATAGTTCAATAAACGCAATATCCAATTGTTATACTTATGAAGAACTTAATTACATTTACGAAAAGCTAATAAGAACGTTACATATTGGAAAGAATCGATATTGCAAGCCATTATTTTGAATGAATATTCTGTTTCTTCATCTTAAACAAAACAACAAACTATAGAATGCGCACCTTCCACACACCGAAAAGTATCATAAAAGAAACCTGAAAATCCATTTAGAGCAGGACAAAATCTGTTACCTAAACTCTTAGTAAATCGAAGTGATGTTGAGCCATATGGGATAGAGCAATAGTGATGTACCGGTTAGTACCATCCAGTGGCCGTCCATCCTGACTGACGCTTATACAGTGTTTGTCCCCAGTCACATCAGACAAATACCGAAATGGTATCTACAGACTAGGCTCTGGCCGACGATCTTCCAGCATCCTCTTCCCATCCTAAACTGACTTGAACCTTAGATGATTAAAATTCATAAAATAAATTGAAAATTTAAATTTCGTACCATCCCTTCATTCTCTTATAATATTATCCCTTGTTCAAAGCTAGAAACTCAGACATGATTTCATAATTTTGAATGGTATACATGCTAGTTACGTTGTGTAGAGATCTAGGCACATATCTATATCTTAAATGGATTGAATCTTTAACTGGATTACGTTTTTAAAGATCGTATCTAAATGCAATGAGATCAAACCTCGTCCCAGGAATGCAATCTAACGTGGAATCTGAGAACTGCACCTAAGGAAAACATATTTGAAAAACATTCATGAAGATAAATGAAATGAACAATATATAGAGAGAAAAAAGACTACGTGCAAGTTGAAGAAGGGCACAAATCTAGGCGAAAGAGGAAATACTGAAAAGAGAGAGAGATCAAAACGCAACTCTCACGAAAACTATTCAAAGTAGTTAAACATAAAATTCACACTTTTACGACTCAGCTGCGAAGTATGAAAGTAGGTCCTTCATTTGTTCGTGTTGACGAGTTTGGAAATAATTCTCTTCTCCTCATCCTTCCTGATTCTTTTTTACATTTCTCCGTCATTCTCTAATATTACGTAGAGCCTAAACTGATTAGTTACGGACGATGCAAGTGAATTTCCATTGACTTGTAGAAGAAAGTAGACGAATTAGGGACAGTTACTTAACATGAATCATTTGATAGAATGTCTGTATAACAATGAATTAAGAAATGAGGATGATGTTTATAAAACGAGGACAAGGCATCTTTATTTGAAAAAAAATATTTTGCTCTTTCCTTCATTGACAGTTAGCCTATTTTTTAAGCAATCTCATGACATAACAAGAAATAAAATTATATTTTTTAAACACCTGTGAGAACTTCATACAATTAATCTAGTGGTGTAAGAGAGAACCGGACGCCAAGTTTTTGAGAGAACAGTAAACAACTCACATCACGGATACTACCGTACTTGTTTTGTCTTCCAGACCAAATTTTATCAACATTGTCTGCGCATTCCCCCCCCCCCCCTCAGTTTTACTTCTTCCTGCAATAAACTGAGGAAGCATAACATTTTCCAATCTGCTCAAGAAATATGTTCATGCAATCAGTGTTAACATTTGGTGCAAATAAGCCAGAACTTTCTCCATTTCTATGATTAACCACAGTATAGAGATAGAAATTTTGCAATTTCTTTAATTATCTCAATTCAGAGCTATCACCTCACAAGGTGAGTGTATTCGTTAGCCATCTTGTAATCAGAAAGTTCGAGGTTAGATCCTTGGGTCGGGCTCATTGAATGTAGTGGTTCCGAATGTACCTAAAATTGTATATTTCAAGTTCTTACGGCCGAACTCATTTGATAGAATTCAATGGCAAGTCACAATCACTTCACCTTGTCTAAGGGTCTGGGAGTCACAAACCTACCTGAAAGCAGAACAACCGTCATTATCAATAGAATAAAAAACATTTTATATTCGAATTAGAAAATTAAAAGAAGTAGAGTTAAATTCTTTAGCCGGAAAAACCGGAAAAAATAATGTTTAGCACACTGAATAATAAAAAAAATATTTGTTGTGCAATATATCGAGTTCAAAGTGTGTTTGCTTGCTTGATCGTTATACAAATCTAATCTTTACCAAATTTTTGTACTCGCACCTAACCACGGATTCCGCCTTGGTTTTCAGTTTGGGGGGGGGGTAAAGTCAAAATTGGGAGGGTGAAAGTGGAGTTGTGCATAGTTTCTATCGATTTTTGACTCCAAATATTTTAAAGTTGGAGGGGTTCGAGAATTTGGGGGACTGACACCCAAACGGGGAGGGTCTGACGGAATCACTGTACCTAAGTCACGTAGTATCTTTATTATTGATGTAGGGTCATTTAACCTAATTATCGTCAACCTTGCGAGGTTTATTAAAAGTAGTATTCACGCAACACCGTGAGAACGATTAAAAGATGTTGAGAATAATCCATTAACAAATTATGAAGGCGATATTTTCAATTTGGGGCTCTGAAGTGCACTCAGCCTCCTATCAAATTGAGTACGAGGATGTCCTTGGTATTCCTGGTCACCTTCAGAAGATAAAGGCAGTCGAGCGTGGGACTGACCACACCACATCATCTCATGCCGTAGGTCAAGAAAATGTGGAGCTGTACCTCCACATCCCTCATACGCCGTTCACGGCGCGTGCGTATCGCACAGGGGATAGCTTTACCTTTTTTTACCTTACCAAGTACATTTGTGTTTATCCACAGCAATAGCTTCAAGTTATATACTCTTTAAAAAGAAGAATAAATAACTAACTAACTAACTAACTAACTCTATGGCTTATGGAACTCGCAAGTTCATCGCCGCAGTAACAAACGTTCGCCATTGGATTCTATCCTGGGCAGTATCAAGCCAGTTTTCATCACGAACACCTACTTCTCGAAGATCTCTTCTAATATTGTCCTCCCAGCGACGTCGCGGTCTTCCCAATGGCCTCTTTCCACCGGGCCTTCCAACCAGGATTGAATATAATCTTCGTTTTTCCCCCATCCGAGCTACATGCCCTGCCCATCTTAGTCGTCTCGATTTCATTATTTTTACAACATCTGGTGAATCGTACAGTCCGTGGAGTTCTTCATTATGCAGTCTCCTCCACTCTCCAGTCATCTCGTCCCGTTTTGGCCCATATATCTTTCTCAAAACCTTATTTTCAAATACACGTAATTTATGTTCATCTGCTAGGGTCGTACTCCAACTTTCGCAACCGTAAAGTATTACCGGCAGAATAACCGTTCTGTATATTTTTAATTTCAATTTCCTTGATATTAATCGCGATGTTAGAAGTTTTTGGACTGAGTAGAAACATGCGTTCCCCGATACTAAGCGACTTTTTATTTCTTCCGTGACCTCATTTTTGCTTGTTACGTATGCTCCCAAGTATTTAAATTTGTTTACTTTCTCTATTACCTCATCCCTAATTCTTATGTTTTTAATTCCTTCATTCCCTGTGCTTCGGCTTGTTACCATGTATTTTGTTTTATCTATGTTTACCTGTAGACCTATCTCATCGCACGCTTCTACTAAGACATCGGTGTTGCTTTGTAGTGCATCTATATCGTCCCCTATTAAATCTACATCATCCGCGTATACAAACAGTTGATTCAAACCATTCAATGATAGTCCCTTTTTGTCCCCTTTAATTTTTAAAATCGCATATTCTAACGCGAAGTTAAACAGTAGTGGTGACAAGGCATCTCCTTGTTTCAATCCGTTGCGAATCTTGAAACTATCTGACATATTATTACCTATCCGTACTCTGCTTATGGGGTCGCTGAGACACATCTTCACTAGTTGGACCAATTTTTTCGGTATTCCAAATCGTATCAGGATACTGTATAACTTTTCCCTTTTGATAGAATCATATGCTTTCTTAAAATCAATGAATAGCTGATGAACCGTCCCATTGTATTCCCATTTCTTCTCCAAAATTTGTCTCAAGGCAAAAATCTGGTCCAACGTGGATCTATTTCTTCTAAATCCACATTGGTGATCTCCAATTATTTCATCTACATATACATTTAGGCGTGTTAACAGAATATTACTTAATACCTTGTAACAGGTTGGAAGTAACGAGATTCCGCGGTAATTATTGCATTCCGACTTATCGCCTTTTTTGTAAATCGGAACAATTATTGATGTTTTCCATTCCTTTGGGAGAAGAAGAATAAATAATTACAAAATTTAGGATTTTCTTTTTCGACGAGATAAAACTGTCGTACGGTCCTAAATGGCAGGAATATGAGTCACTTCGTTCTGACATGAATATTACGACTTGCATTGTTTTTGTTAGCAATTTTTTTGCTGTGTACCATCGTTTATCGATGGGTCTAAGTTTTCACTTAAAGTAAAATATGAGAATCATTAAATATCTTAAACTCCCCAAATTGTTTCCAATAGTAAAAGCAAGTAAGCAAGATTATTCATGAACACCCTGCGCCTGTACTATGTTTTGTAGTTCCTATATTTTTCAAAAGTGAAGAAAAATGGTTGACTATTTTCCTGAACTGTTATCACGTCACTCTATAAGCTGCCATTTTGAATATGAATGCACGCGTAAAAATGTAATTCTATTTATTAGTAGAAATCGTAATTCTGTTTTTCTAAGAAGGCACGACAACATTTTTCCTGTAAGAGGAAACAATAATACACCATAATAGTTTTTCTCGTGAAGGCCTGGAAACATGTCTGGTTAAAAAGAAAAGAAAGTAATGATGCGTGTTCCATTATTATATAATTAACATTCTCCTCACAACCATCTACCGTACCAAAATGGCAAACATGGCGGATACAAGAATTTCGAACAAAATACAATTAGATTCCCTTTCAAAATAGATATGCATGGTTTGAGTCTTCTGAATGTTATGGTCACGATGGAGTAATATATTTCCTAAACAAGAGAAAATAGTTCCTTATATTTTGCGTGTTGTGATGATGTATTATTTTTTTTTTAAACAAGCAGGTCACGATGAACAAACATTAAAAGGAAAAGAATACCAGCATTTCTAAACATTTCAATTAATTTTGAATAAACTGTTTGTTAATTAGCATGCGTCAACACTTTACGTAATAATTAGAGCAAAAGTATAATAGCTTAATATATGCAAGAGGCTTCTGAGTGACAGAGGGGAATGATAAGATGGCATATCACAGGAAATTACAATAGCTAACGGCACCCCTCAAGGGTCTTCTCTAGGACCACTTCTATTCAACGTTTTCATAAATGACATCTGTACAAGGGTACTTCATACGACTCCGATATTATATGCAGATGACCTAAAATTACTAGGGGTAATCAATAATAAATTCGATGTTAATTATAAATTATATGCAATCTGATATAAATAAAATAAATGAGTGGTGCGTAGAAAACAGAATGAAAATAAATACCAATAAATTAAAATTCAATAATCATATCGACAAAATAGTAAGAGAAGATAGGTACCTAATAGGATTTATTTTTCATCAATGGAGTGATCTCAGAAAAGTACAAACTTACATAACACTGTATAAGACCCTTATTAGACCCAAGCTTGAATATTGTAGCGGAATATGGTATGCATCTACTAGAGCAGCAACTGACGGTATAGGAGCAGTTCAAAAATGCTTCTTTAGATTATTGTGTAATAGAATTGGTCTACCTTATAACGGTAGCAGCTTTCCAGATTTGTGTTCATACTTAAATTTGGAACCTCTATAGATGTAAGACGCAAGTTGCAAGATAGATAATTGTGCTAGTTAATAGAGTAAGATGCAGCTGGGGGGGGGGGGGGGGGGGGGAGAATGTTGGTACCCTCACATTATCTTAGAAATTACAATTTTCTTGGAAGAAAGAAGCACACTAACGGGCTACTATACAGAATGGTTAAGAATTTTAATTCAATGTACGAAAATACAACCAAATTTGTTTATGACATTTAATTATGATGATATTCTTTTACAGTATTTATTTTTGAGAATGGGATTCATTCGCAATTTATATTTGTTAATGTCTATATTGTGAAACATTAGCTCCTTGTAGACAGGATACCTCGCATACTTGATTTATATCTCTTTTGCTTTGTTTTTAGTGTATAGTTTTTTTACTTTGTACTTTCAATGTATTGAATTTTAGTATTTGTTACCTATAGAACATGAACAGGCTGTATACACGAATATAAATTGTCATCATTCCTTTCTCATGAGACATATATTTGTAATCTTTAAGCTTCTGTAAGCTTAGAATATAGTAATAGCTCTTGTATTTCTATGTGTAACTCGTGCTATATAGGTTCTGCTGCTGTTCATAGCACATAAATAAATCAATAAATTAAATTAAATTATTATTATTATTATTATTATTATTATTATTATTATTATTATTATTATTATTATTATTATGTGGGAATCGGTTCAGTCACATACACTGGTTAGACTTTATCCATGGAGATTAAGATACATTTATAATCTAATCTCAAAATTCTATAAGACAGTGCGAGCGAGATCTGTAATGGTTTCTTGGTCGTCTGCAATTGTCGTAAGTCCGCTTTGTGAGAGTTTGGGTCCGGATGGTCCAGTGGGTGAAGGGAGAGGGAAGTAATGTTTGAGAAATGGGTAGAGAGAAGGTGAGGTTTCTATTTCTTTGCTGTGTACGAAATAACATGTTCTGCACGAATTTTGGCAATACTGTATGACGTATGACTAAAACTTTCACCACATATCAAAACAACAAAATCTTCCTTCTGTATTGGTGCACATGACTAATAGACATACAGGATCTTCTTTTCAAATTAGGTTTACTACGTCTTAAAACGTTTAGGCATTCCTTGGTATCCATGTGTGTCTATTGATGATCGTAATACACCCAAAGCTCATATTTCTTTGTAATCAAGAAAACTGTACCATTTTACTGGTCCATAGTTGGAGAAAATGCTTACATTAACATAGTTTAGACAGCCTGGTTATCGAACATAAATCCTTTTGAAAAACCTGAGGATGGTGCGTAGTGGTTCACTTGGGCCATAGAGCCTGTAAATGCATGTGGGATAAGATAAAGACTGACAAGGGAAGTGTCCAAATTGAGAAATCTAATTCCATGACAGGAGTATTGCATGAAACAAGTTAAAAAATTAATATGTGCAAAGTTATAGCTGCTGAACTTCATATGGAACGGGGATGTAAGGTTGGTTGGAGACGAGGAAGATTGCTTTATACAAAATGGAATTTAAATGTTAAAAATGCGAATTGCACTACACTAGCAAGTTTTGCACTATCAGAGACAAAGTTATAACGCCCTCAAATCAGTTAAAGGTACATGACACCTCTCCCCCTACTACTCACTATAATTTGTGATACTTTGCTTCCAGGACTACTTAACAATTCGTCAATCTCCAGCTGTGTCCGAGGAAAATCAGGGTATCACACTCAGTATTTTCGCACCGCATTCAGATGACTTATTTCCAAGAAAGACTATATTAAGATTTGAGCACCTTCGGTCACTAGAGATAACCCTTGGTTTGTGATCAACCGCATGAACATTTAACAAAACTTTGGGGAACCCCGGCTGGCTGGCACATAATATTTTAATCTAGTCTAGTCATAAATGTAACGCAGTATTGTACAATAGGTGAACCAAACAACAAGTCGTATGTTCCGAATGCTGACTTACCGATTTTTCCGGAACGTTTAACGAACCCAAGGGTTCCACGGAATTCACTTAAGAGGATATATCAGGGAAGGCAGTTTTGCGATTTAGCTCCCACGCGATTTATCACCTATTTCAATATTTGGACAACAGATGGCACAGTTGTAATTCAAATTCCCAGAAATTCCCTATGCAGGGAAATTTCCCTCTCTCTACAGAAGTGCTTTCTTACTAAGTGAGTGTGCTGGGTGCGGTACTACAGGGTGAAGGAAACTTGTAACAAAAACATCAGCCCCACGACAGCTTCAAAACTTTCTTCCTCCCTCCCCTTTCACCTTCCTCTAAAGGAAAACAAAGAATCCAACGCCAGCAGCGAAGAATCTTTACGAAGGAAGGAATACCGCCTGAAAAAAGGTTCAGATGAACCAAAAACATTTGCAGCTCTTCCGTTTGTTGTTGACAATAATTTTGAAGAGGACTGAAAAAATCGAAGGACTAGGCCATCTCTTTTCCTTTGCTTTCTTATTTATAAAGAACCTTCATGGCTAAATAGTCGCGCGTTCGATTTCAAATGAAGACACCAACTTCAAAAATATGAACTCGGATAGTGGTTCGAATCAGGAAGTTACTAGTACTTCAGCTTTGAGGGTTAGGATTTGAAACGTTATATAAAGAGTCGGAGTGTTCTTTTCAGAATTTACATTATAGAAACAATTTGGAGGTTCTTTCAAGTTGCTAATAATAATAAGTTTGGCAACTATTATTATTATTTTCCAATTCACATCATATGTTAGTCCCGAGCATAACTTATAGGCCTACTGCATAATAATGTATAATTGAGCACAGGTTGCTTGCGGAGTTCATTCTTCACTTGAGGAACAAGCTGTTCAGGAAATTCATTTTAAATGCATTCTCTTCTAATTAATTTTCTTTATATTTAATTACACTTTTGTTCACAATTGATTCTAATTGTCTGTCAGCAAAATTTTGACTTTGTAGTAGTTAGATGCAGGCCCGCAACTGTGGTTTATGTCACCCGGGGCAAGAACGCAATGCGCCCCTCCCCTTCCCCTGCCGAGGTTTGGTTAGAAAAGTGTTTCTCAGTTATACATTGCACTCTTAAATTACATTTAAAATAAAACTAATGTTATATCGATTTTTAAATATTGTAATGTAAATTATTTTAACCACAAAAAATATATTACATTCGCTATGTGCTTGCAAGTTGTAAAAATAACTTTGTACAGGTTTCATTCTTCATTTAGCTTTCGTTTGAAAATGAACAAATTTGTTTGTTCGTAAGAGAGCATAATATGGCTGCAAATACAAGAGACTTATACAAACTCATTTATTACATCACATATTAGTGTAGATTAAAAAAAAAAAGAAGAAAAATGGGAAAACTAATATTAAATACAATAAGCATAAAGGCAACACTTAAATACTTGTGGCGAATATTGAGTATAAGATACGTAAAAATTTTGTATTATTTATAACAACATAATATACCGGTATCAAACAAGATAAATGCATACTTCCTTACATACATTCATTCATGCATACTGTCATATTTGCATTAATACATTTATCTATATAGAGACATATACGCGAGTGTAAAAGAAATATTATAATATATTACGCCTAAAAGTAATCCTAAAATTTCAGTACTTGCGTGATATTTTTACTGAAACAACATATTAATATCATTCATAAACATGTGAATTCTGTTCCAAATATACTTTTTTCAAAGACATTGCAAATATTCTTTTCGCTTTAACGATATGTACGAATTAATTTGAACTACATATTAAAACTGATTTTAGCCTGCGAGCATTTTTGGTCGCAAAAATTTTGATTGTGTTATCATAAGAAATAGTTGAAGCTATTTTATGTTCAATAGCAATAATACTCAAGTTTGAAAGTCTTTCTTGCGCCATGGTGCTTTTTAAGTAATTTTTAACAAGTTTAAGTTGACTAAAACGTCTATCCTCTGAAGCAAATGTTACAGGGAGAGTTACAAATATCTTTACGGCTGTTTTCATATTTGGATATCCAGTCTGTGCTTGTAGATGAGATTCAAGACTCTCGCTGGAGGTGCAGTTTTCATGTTGGCATCCAGTACTAAGGCGTGGTGCTTAAAACTTTCAATTTCCTCAAGAAATTCGTCTTCATTTATGTCGTTCTTGTAAGTTTCTGCTTTTTCGCTGCAGTATGTAAGTCGTTGACATTCACTTTGAGGATGTTACTGCCATTTAGAAAGCTAAAGTTTTCACTGATTTCTTCCAAATGTTGAAACCGGGTTTTTAATTCACCCAATATGTTGTCAACGATCTCAAATAAAGTAATTTTAAGCACATCTTTCCCTGATAAGCCGACACTTTTATCATC
>JAGDQP010039554.1:0-17279 GCA_022664845.1 Lepisma saccharinum | reverse complement strand
ATGTTCGAGGTAATCTTCTATAGGCCAAGAGTATACAAATGACATTGTTGAATAAAACATGTTCGAGGTAATCTTCTATAGGCCAAGAGTATACAAATGACATTGATGAATAAAACATGTTCGAGGTAATCTTTTATATATATAACTCGAAATATATAGGGTGTATTTTAACGACAAATTTCACAGATGAATTTCTGATACAAAATAATGAGAAAAGTCCAGTTAAATATATGGCTGATTCGTCTTCATTTTCGAGATTCAATGTTTTCAACTTGGAGCTGAAAATTGACTCCTGTCAATAGTAAATACAATGTACATTTTGCCATAAATCAGAAACAATGCATTAAACCAAAATTTAATTTTCGGAAGTTAATTTGTAACAATACGATGAGCATTAGGAGTTGAAAAAAATAACCTCATTAGGTTGTCGGCGTTGCCAACCTAGAATATATTTTATTTTTTTCAAATATCTCTATGTCAGTATATTCGATATATGATATCCTCTATCGATGATAAATATAATATGTGAAGCACAGAGTGCAGTGTTGCTAACTGCTTATATACGTCGTTAAACATCGAAAGTGAACATGTGGAATATTTCACCTCATATATGGTTCACAGTTTGTAACACTGTGCTTCACATAGTAAGTTTACCATCAATAAAGAATAACATATTTAAAATAAACTGATTTAGTGACATTTGAAAAAAAAATGATTTACAGGTTGTCAACACTGACAATCCAATGGGATAATTTTTTGAACTCATAATATTCACCGGATTGTTACAAATCAACTTCCGAAAAGTAAATTTTAGTTTAATGTATCTTTTCCTGATTTATAGTTAAATATCCACTGCATTTACCATTGTGTAGAGTGATGACTTCTCATCACACTACAAAACTTGATTTTAATCCTGAGAGACAATAGAACCGTGTTAACTCAGAGACTATTTCAATATGATTTTGCAGCATTGGTTGACTACAGCGCCAGCAGAATCCAGTGGTCGATTTTTGAATGGTTAGCCATTCTGGCGGAAATAATGGCAGAGAAAATAGTGAGTTGATTTTATTCCGTTGGAAATGACGGTTAGAATTCATATTCTTTAGTTCAAGCTGATTTATGTAAGTTATAGAAAAGAAGGTGTACAAATTTACAATAAAATTGAAGAAAAGGTGTGATTCCTTCGATACTTTGTGAGAAGTTAGTAATGGCTTATCTGAGAAGCAAGACGCAAGCGACAGTTGGAAGTAATCATTCTAGGAAGTAAATAATTGCACTAATGAAACTCATAGAGTTAGGAAGAAAATAGAGAGAACATACATGACGTCACACGAAGCCAAATTACGGTTCATCGGCAGCCATCTTGTGTGGCCCCATTAGAGTTCCTCTATACCGAGTACTGTGAGGATTGCCTTTGTCGATAGGAGGATGAGTGCGCCTCAGAGAGGCAATACTCAGAAAAGAGGCTCTCTAAATATGGAGCCAGTTAATATGGCCGAAATGCCTCATCCCTTCCGTCTCTTGACTTCATTTCCCACTCCTACAAAACAGCCTAAGGTTTCCTCTATTTATATTCCTAATTCTATGATGAAACTGGATACCAGGATTAAGAACAAAAATCAAGTAAAATTCAAATTAATGGAGTAAAAAAAACCTACTGATCGCAGTTAAAATATGAATTAAAAAAGATAAGTTAAAACTAACTAAATAGTAATTTCCTTTCAGTAAAGTTAAAGTCCAATCTAGGGACCACACAACAAGGGAGAATTATGTTTGTTTAGTAAGTTAATAAATAAGAACGCATTCTAGAAATTGAGCTTAAATTCGGTCGTAGCTGTAATGTTAAATAAAACAAGTATTAAATCGGAATGGTTTACGAAGTTTTCACAGAACAATAATTAATGTGATTCAGGAGTTAAAATCGTAATGATTTCTAAAAATAAAAATGAAGGAAGTAATGCATGAGTTTGTTAGTCAAAAGTTTCAATGTTCGTAGTGTGAATGAAGTTCTGTTCGGTTGAGAGATGGATTGTTCTTTAAAGTCAGGTTAGGCGTGCTTTCGTGAGAACCCAATGAGGGTTTCAAGTGTTGGAATTAATGTCTTTTTGGGAAAGACAAGGGTTGAAGAGGGAAGTTGGATACCATAGTCAGTGAAGTTGGAAATTGTTGGTTGGCTTAGTGGGAAGCGTGCTGGAGGTTGTAGGTCCAGTTCGGTTTGAGAGTGAATGGAGAGTGTTGCGATTGAAATTTAATGTTGATTTGCAATTGGTCGTGTGATTTTACAGTATTCTTAAAATTCCTGAAACGAAGCTAGGTGATCTCTCAAGGGAATGAATGCGTGTGTGATACTGGAGCTTGAAGTAATGGTCTGTGTTGTTCATATTTTGTAAGAATCTTTCAATAAAGGAAAATTAATTGGACTTGTCTGAGATATCGTCTGCGAGTGGTAATTTCTCAGTTCTTCTAAAATTCCATTTTTTTTAAGTTTGTAGTGTCGAGAGAGTGACAGCGGGTTAGGTTATTGAAAGTGAGGTTAATCGCTGTATTTCGTTGCGAAAGATAGAATTGTGTTGGGAATTAGTTGCTGATCTTGATAATCATCGTTTGTCTTGATTCTTTTTTGATTTCTTGAATGTTGTTCTTAAAGTCAGGTTTGATGGAGTATGTGTGGTTGAGTATAAGGTGGTGAGTGAATGGAGAAATTAAAAAAGAATAATTGAAAGTAAAAGGGAACAGTGAATTAAGTAAAGCAATAAAGTTTAAAGTGAGAATTATTTTAAAAATTGAGCAATTGTGCGAGTTTTAAGTGTAACGTTTCGCTAATGCGTATTTATGAGTGAATTATTAAATTATTTGCTGTAGAGACATAATCCGAGTTGGTTGTGTTAAAAACTCATTTAATATTAAATTGGAAGAGTTAGGATCACGCTATTAAGTGATAAGTAGTAATTTTAAAAAATAATTTTTTCTTCCCGGAATTTTTACTTAAATTGAAATAGAATAATTATAACTTGAGGTAACTTCATTAATTGTTTCACTACTTTGTGAGGAATAGTATAAATAATCGTTTTATGGGGTTTAAATTAATTCTGAGAAGTTTAGAGTTAGTTTTTGGTTCCCTTTGTGATTTTTCTCCCCCGCCCCCTCCCCTTAAATTAAATATGCCAACAAGGGCTTTTTCGTCCTTGATTCTTGAAGTTAATATGCGGGTATTGTGTGTAACTCTGGATTGTTAATAGCAAGCAACATCCTTCTTTTCTATAAAATCTGAATTGAACGATTTAAGGTGTGAAGGTTTGAGATATACATTTTTTTCTAAACTGTGATTTTAATTAATTTATGTTATTAAATGTTATAATGAAGTTTGTTTTTGGATATGTGTTTATGCATTTTGATTTTTAAAAGCCAGATGGAATGTTTAATGATAGTCTAAAGACACTGAATGTATTTATTCATGGAAACAAGGAAAAATGTTAGTTCAGGTGTAGGTGAAAAAGGGGCATTGTGCAATCCTTTGGAAAGAATGTTTAAAATTTTATTTAAGGATTTTGACCGTTCATTCCCGTAATACCATTTAGCTCGTTGACCATCTATAGGTTTCGATTGCTATCTGATCCTGAAATACCAGGTACTGCATAGTTAGTACGGGCGACGGAGCCTACAATTAACAGGAGTCAATTTTTGAGCACCGAGTTGGAAACACTGTATCTCGAAAATGAATCGGAATCAGCCCCATGTTTATCCTGACTTGATTTCATTGTCTTGGTGTCAGGAATTAGTCTGTGAAATTTGTCCTACATATTAAGATACACCCTGTACGTGACACAAAACTGTCATATTTTGTGCAAAGCTACCATAGTCATCTATGTGTCCATGCACAAAATATAACAACTTTTTGTCATACATATTTCAGGTTATACTGTATATAAAAGAATGCCTCGAACGTTATTGTTCATGCGTCAATGTCACGTTACTTCAGGAGTCGACAATATTTATTTTCACTTCCTACTGCATTTTCTGAAACCGGTTTAATTTCTTAAAAAAAAAAAATATTTTATGTAAGAAACCTCATGGATCTTTACTTTATCTATAAATGTTCAAACACAAGAAAATGCAACTTTATGTTATTTGATTTTGAGATCGTTTTTCTTGTTACTGGAAGTTTCTAAAGACAAATTTACGATGAACATCCATTGTCTTTGGTGTGATGTAAGTGATGGGATATCATGAATAGAAAGCAGTTAAACTGAGGTTAGAGATTAGTTGCTCTTATTTATGCTTGGGTCGCAGGTGAGCAGAGGGTCATATTTCCTCTTGCTACTCCTAATGGACAGTTATGCTCTGCTGTTCTAAGAGCTCTTCTATTCCTGTATAAGTTGCACACTCTCTATCACTCGAAATAACATCACACACTAAACTTGAGTTTTATAGATTATTTTGTTTCACTTACTACATTCTATTACAGTGATCCTCAACCTGGTGTACGCGTAACACAGAGAATATCAAAAGAAATTAGATAGCATGTCAATATATAAAAGTAACATTCGACTACAAAAATACAATTTTTCTTTCACAAGAATTAAACAAAGTGAATTTTAAAGTTTTTTGTTTTTCGTGTTGAATGCGACTGTGGTTTCATCTCTTTTCCACTGAGCAGTTTTTAAAGCTTTAAAAAATTAGTACTTACAAAATACTGAGTAATAACTTACCAAAATAGTTTAGATCAGGTGTGGCCAACTTCTTTCTATACGATGGCCAAACTATGATGAGTGGTAGCGTCACGAACCGCACACATTTAGAAAGAACGTAAGGCAGTAGTTATATGTACTGGGTACGTGCAAAACTTTTACTCGTTTTTGGTGTGAATAGAACTGCGAACAACACAAAATGCAATTCACCTAGGACTGTTCGCAATCGCCATCCCAATCGATGATCTCTTGTTTTTTTCTGTTAGCAGATGGATCCCACGCCGATAAAAGTCTTGAGGTTTGGAGTCGAAGAACTGTTGTACACCAGTTTTCACAGCTGTAACATAATCAAACATTTTTGCAAGTAAAGGAGTTCTGCAAATGACGAAACAGGTAGTAAGTAGTCTGTAGAGGCCATGTTAGGAGAATAGAGGTAAGTCCTCCAACTGGAGGCAATTAATTTTTGACGGATAATGGCTGCTCTATGCTGCTTGGTGTTATCATGGTTGATAATGACTCCTTGGTGATGGTGGGTAATGGGTGGATGATGGTGGATGATGACAACTGAAGTCAATTTTTGACGGGTGATGACAACAGTATGTTGCTTGGTGTTATCATGGTGAATGATGACTTCTTGGTGATGGTGGATAATGGTGGATGATGACTGCTTGGTGATGATGGATGATGACAACTGAAGTCCATTAATTTTTGACTGGTGATGACACCACTATGCTGCTTCGTGTTATCAAGGTGGATAATGGATAGATGATGGTGGATGATGGTGAATGATGGTGAATGATGTATAGACGATGGTGTATGAAGACAACTAAATTCCATTAATTTTTGATGTGTGATGACAGCACTATGCTGCTTAGTGTTATCATGGTGGATAATGACTCCTTGGCGATCGACGAACCTGGCAGTTTCGATCACAACTGTTCAACTGTTGACAGTAACGGTACTATTAATGATTTGGTTAGATTCCGGGACCTCGCAGTGGATAAAATCTTTGACATTCTGCCACACACTTAAGTGGAATCGCTCTGGCTGAGGCTGTTGCGCGTCTGACTACGAATCGGATGGCCCGAAATCATATTCCCACCAGGACGCTTGAAAATTTTCTTCAATGCTCCCATGTCTGGCGTTCTGAGCAGCACTCACCCTTCTTTCAAATTGAGTACTAGAGTGTCCTTGGTATCCCTGGGCACCTTGGGCGGTAAAGGCGGTTGAGCGTGGTACTTCATTTCGTGCCGCGTTGGTCCAGAATGTCGCACAGGGACTACCTTTACTTACCACACACCTTCTTGGGAAGAAATTTCAGTTTGGACGTCGATGTAAGCGGTTCAGAAAACAAACGCGCAGTCCTTCGACGCCTTAGTTTTTTTTATTTGGGGGGCCCGCCTTACCACCCCTGCCTCTTTGTATCCATTGCACAGGTTGAGTTGTGCACTTTCAAGGACGTGCGTCACGCACATATTTGTACTTCTCAGCCTGGGGCAGGCTTATCCCTAGAGATCGTTGGATTGCCGGAATTCTGGCATTCCAAGAATCTCCTACGTTCCACCTGTTGAGACAGCTGGTGTTGCGGGATGGACTTATGACCAGGCATCCAGAATGTTCTCCTGGTCTATGTTCCTAATCTGATGGAACATTTACATGGGAGGGGTCCCTACCTACTTTATTTTCTTTTTGTACAAAACACATACAACACATAAAGACACAGACAGGACAAAACACGACGACATAACATAAACTTAAGTATGGCTTCTTCTTCTTCTGCTTCCCCTGTAACGAGATTAGAATAAAAAGGTTAGATTCTGCGTTCCTTGGGTATTGTGTCTTCCCTCTGGACTGCATCCTCCTCTCGTCACAGGGTTGGCCTACCTTCTTCTTCTTTCTTGTTCTTCATCGTTTACATTTTGAGCGATTGGGGGAGATGAAGAGAAGATTATAGTTTCTTTCTTCCTTTTTGGAAGGTCTTGCTTCCTGGTAGTTCACCGCACTCTCCTTTCCTCTTCATTCTTCTCTACTCCCCATATGTTTCATTTAAACACATTCACTCGCACACATTCACACGAAGATATTATAAGCACTGTTTGACCTCAGGTTGCGGTTTCCGCAACTTTTAGACTGTTTGTTAATTCGTTGTTTGTTCCACCAAATATAACTCTATCATCAAGCCTGGTTCCCTCCACCATATACACACTCACAGTTTCACACTAATCGAGTGTCTCTCACCGGAGTTCCAGGCGAGGAACTCTTTGTTGCTGGAGTTCCAGCAACACCCCATTGATGCTGATATTTTCATTTTTTGGTTGCAGTACAAAACCTGGTTGTCAACACGTGGCAATGCATGACAAGAACCGGTCATTTTGTACCGAAAAAAAAACAGAAAACACGTGTCGCGACGTGTCCCTTCCGATGAGTTGCACTCAGCTGATGTGGAATGCAACAATCGAACTTTGTGGTGAAACCCAGCGATGGAGCCGTCTTTCAACTGTTGTCCTTTGTACATGGAAGGTCTCCGCTAATTCTATTACAGTTGGATTTGGTATGACTTTGTTGAGATCATCTTCGGAAAACACTGATGGACGTCCGAACCGTAACTGACCTTGACAACTTCTTTCAGTCTTCATCCCTGAATTTTTGAAACCACCGATGACATCTGTTATCATGAAACTACGTTTTCAATATACACTTGCGGAATGTTGCTGCAGACTGTGGCCGCTTTACTGCTTTTATCGAACTCAAAAAGTAAGAAACAGTGTCTGATGTGCTTCGTATCAGTCTCCATTTCACAGAAACGATACACTGTTCCTGTCTGCTCGTCTACACTCACAACCTGTCTTCTTCTTTCTCTCCGTCTTTTCCACCTACGAGGGGTCGACATTTCTGATGAGTCTTCTCCACAAAGCCCTGTCCTGAACTTCTTCCCCTGACAGACCTTTCTCCCCGAGATCCTTCTTAATCCTATCCATGCATTTCCTCCTTGGCCTCCCTCTACCTCTCTTGCCCTCCACTTCCATTGCCATCACTCTCTGACTACATAGTAATTTGATCTCCTCATTACATGTCCATACCACTGCTGTCTTCTTTCTTGTATCTTCTTAGATATCTTTACACATATACTCACAGCCTGTACCTGCTCTAATGTTCTCCCGATTACGTGGCTACTGATTAATACACTGGCCGCGCTATCGGTAAGGTCAGCATTCTTGTAACCTGTGATATGTTGAAACGGCAGAATTTGAATTTTTATTTAAGTTTTTTTTTGGGAATATTTTTTGCTGAGGCCAAAATAACTTAGGGATTTTGCACTAACCCAATACATTTTAATTATTATCTTTGTTAAATCATTTTACTACTGGGAGAATGTTTTAAGGTACTTGAGTGTAAAGGCAAGTTGTTAAATTAAGTTTAATTACACATTATAATTGAATGTAGCTTTTAGCTAGCCGCGGGCCTGCTGTTGCCCATGCCTGGTTTAATATGATGATATCTTTTGTGCTTTTTCCCCCCTTCGAGATGTTTTTCTTCATGTTGTGACAATACTCATCCAATCAGTTGAATGATCCTCAGGCCTCCTTTAGCTCATGGGAATTGCAGATGGGATATGACGTGAACTATTCTTCCAGCCGATGAGAAGTCTAACATATGACAAGCAACATATACGCGCAATCCATCTCTTATCAGAATCACCTACTTTACACTCAAAATTATGTTCATAACACTGTTTTATAAGTCTAGGGTGATATGGCAAAAGTACATACGTGATATGTATTTCTTATCAGATGTGAAATTTTTAACTCTGATTCTTTAAGGTTAGCTCACCAGACGCATAGCTGATTCATTTAAACACTTTCTTGGTGTTATTGAAAAGTGTCTAAAAACTATCACATTTTGAAAATTTACAACAAAATACTACAATTCTAAATGAGTAAATAAAGCAAAATATCTTGCTAAGAGGCTCACAATTAGGTTAAGACTGGCTCAGTTACAGAATAATGTCACGTTCACAATAATGTATGAGCATATTAGTACATGAATAACTTTGTACAGTTTTGACTTCTGTGATTCAGTATAACACACCTCATTTCCTTGAATATATCTACAATAAAACATAGAAATTTAAAGTTAAAACATCTCATGCCAGGATATAAAGAACCTTCAAATTGCTATATAAAATGGCCGTGTTACACGCAGCAACTTGTTCATGAACTTCCGTTCAACAACAAGTTACTGTCTGTAATACGGCCTAAAATGTAACTACAACAGACTGATGAACAAAAGTCTAATTGTACAGTCACTTACAAAAATAAATGGAGGTTGGATGTACAAGAAATAAAACCGATTTCCTCCATGAGAATTGTTTCACTCTACGCCTAATAGTTAGACAATCAACATGACAGTGCAAATGTGCGCTAAAACATGGCATGCCAGGATAATCCTCCATTTGGAGGGAGAAAGTTTTAGTCCTTGAGCATCATTTAGAGAATCACGAGAGAGTTAGGCAGAAATTACATTCACGTTAAGTTTTATGAAATAGGAATTAAAGCAAAGAAAATTAAAATAATAATAAGGACATCATGCAGGATTCATCATCATGTTATGCAAGAAAACTTGTCTTGTTCGAACAGTGAGAAAGAGAGAGATAGATAAAAAACGGAGAGGGTAAGGATAAATACTTTTGTTACTAAATAAAAAAGTAAATGCATTCAAAAGGTTATTCTTTTATTCTCGCTTTCTCTGTCTATCTGTCTGTCTCTCTCTCTCTTTCTCTCTCTGTCTCTCTCTCTCTAACGTTTTAACTCTGGAACACACACACAAAGAGTAAGTGTGCGTGAGAGAGTAGCAATAAGTAATAGCTAGGCACACGGGGTGGCAACGGACTTTATGGACACCCTGTATAAATAATAGATATGAGCATAAAAATAATAGAAACAACTTTTTTAAAACATGCTTTTCTAAAAATAAAACAATTCCTACTAAAAGTAAAAAAAATGATTTTGTTTACGCAAGACTGAAAAGAAAAGCATGGGGTGCTCTCTCACATACAGCCACTTTACAAATTCTTCAATTGGCGCGTCCCATGCTTTTCTTTTCAGTCATGTATAAACAAAATTATTTTTTACTTTTTAGTGTGAATTGTTTTATTTTGATTTTTTAAAGGAAATTATGTTTTTAGCAAGTTTTTTTTTCAAGTTATTTCGATGTTCGGATACTTTTTTCTTATCCTATATATTATAAGTTGATATTTTGTCACCTAAATTCTAAAGTGTTCTGCAACCAGTCAAACGCCATATCATTGCGGGTTAGTATTTATTTTAGGATAACACTAAAAATACAAAATATGCTTTTAAAATATATAAATATATAGACATATATGATAATAACACTGCAATATTATATTGTCATCCGACTTACGTTGCTGTGCAAAATTTTATCAGTGTATGAAGTCGGAATATGAGTTAAATTAACGTTACAAGATTTGAGAACACGGTTGAATCATTGTGAGCTAAAGAAAAGCCTGTAAAATGTGTATTTTGGAAAGAAACAATTTTAAAAAGTCTCAACCCCGCTGAGTTCCAAACCAGCTGATGTAGTCATGTAGCTAAGATAGCTAGTTGTAAATAGCGATTATGTTTATTTACACAGTTCGTGTGACGTATTACGCCCAAGAGTGTTGCACAGGCGCACTCGTCCGATTGTATTGCGCACTCATAGATAGTCCTGAATAAAGAACTATAAAACAGGATGCTTTCCTTCAAAATTCAAAATGCTTTTAGTTGTGCGTAACTGGAAGAGTAATAACAGTATGTTGATTACTATGCCATTTTGAAACTCACAATTATGTTCAAAATTTTAGTAATATTAATAATGTGTTTTATTTTATGGTAAATTTTAGGGAGAATCCTAGTGGGTTGTCCCATATGAAATAAATAAATTTTATTCCTTCACAATTTCTGATATTGATGAAATTTGGACAGGTTTTTCTATCACCCTACCTGAGTAGAACCCGCAAATTTTCAGATTTGTTAAAAAAAAAGACATGACGTACCTAATAATTGAAATATAGGCAACCCAAATGAAGACTTTGTCTACTCAGACGGATCGAGTCTCTGTGAAGCGTAAGATGAAACATAGGTTTCTCATAGCACATGCAGAGATTTGAGTAATATTTAAAAAAAAGGTAGTATTTTTACCCCGTATCTCTTCTAGAACACATTTTGACTAAACATTATGTTCTGATATTAGCAGGCTTGCTCATTTTATCTCACGAGAAATGTAACTGCTTTGGTGTAGTTTTTCGACCGAAATGACCTCGGTTCTATCCCAGTTCCCACCAACTTTCATTCTTCTGCCGGCTGTCACAATCTCTTATTAAAGTACAGTCGCGATAAAAACTGAACGACCTTAAATCCTATAGGAAACATATGGTGTGAAGGTTGTTTTGTTTTGACTGCAACTTTTATACAGAACTCACTTTAAATATCGAAAGGTGCAATTAAGATGTTTGTTTGATAGACAGAGCTGGAACGGGTCACCGGTTCAACCGGGTCAAGTTTTGTACCGGATCATGCTTAAGACTCGGTGACCTAGAAGGCAAACCAGAGGTTTAATTCTTTCCATTTTATACACTTTTGCGTTTGAACAGTGTTTTTTTCAGGGGTGACCAGGACCGCGGGTGTTACTCCAAGAACACGAAATATACGACGCCGAAATCTTCTTAACAATGCTTATAACATATGGAAATAGTGACCCTCTCTGAAAGACTAGTCTGATAGAATTTATGTTTGAAGTTATAAATATAATAAAAACTTTAAAATCTTTTAAAACTCTCCAAAATTAAGTTCCCGTACATGCGGTCACTTCTAAAGGAATTCACAAATTACAATATTAATTGATTTAAACCCCACGAATAAGACCAAGTCATCGGGTTAATATTGAGCCACCGAGTCATTCGGATCAAGTTTCGGACGGGTCTCCGGGTCACCTATGTAAGGGTCAGTGAGACACCAAAAGTGACCCGTTTTAGCTCTGGTGGTAAACTTGCGCCCAAGCTAGGCAGAAACGTTCAAGATTGTCAAGCATAGTGAAACAATTCACGTCAGTTTAAAAACAACATGCAATTTCATGAACACCCTGTGGCAATTATAATATGAAAGAAAAAGTTAAGCAGCTGTTCTAATATAGAGGTGCAGTTCCTTTAAACTGTTCCAGTGACTTTGAACGATATTTTTTTCCGGTCGTCGTTAATAATCCTTTAGTTCTTAATAAGAAAGAAGACCACAAACAAGCGTTGCTGCTGCCTTGTGTTACGTTTTCGTTGAAAATGAAGAAAAACAGGAAGAGAGAAAGATAAATAAAAGAACAGAGCATGTCCTCAACAACTTTCTAAATTATGAAAAATGGAAGCTTACTTCTTCAGAAAGCCGGAGAGAAATAAAACTGTTCCTACGCAGAATTCATATGAAAGTAAGTTTAAATGATTCTCCATACAAGATACTCAATCGCTGGCTTCTGGTATAAATAGTAATTATTAATCACACAATGCTTAAGTGAAAAGGAAAGAGGGGTAATAATTTGTACTTAATAATGGCAAATCTCTTTTCCTACCAAGATCTTGTGACGAACATTTTCAAATACTTGTCAAATCTTTGTTAATGGAAAAGTTTCTATTATTCTTGTAGGATACCCATAAATTCAATCTAAATGGCGAAGCTTGAATTTCACATGTACTGTTATTATCACCATTATTAGTGTTTGGGTATATTCTTCTAAGCTTTTATCTTGCGCTTTCATTTTTCTTTGATCCTGGGATTTAACTTTCTTAATGCTGTCGAGGAACTGCATTCATCTTCTTCCTTTTCCTTTCAACTAACCCTTCAACAGCATCTCCTTGTATAAAATCTTTACGCTACCAATGTCCTCACTGGTTTATATTTTCGTATCTTCTTCAAAATTGTTCGTCTCTTGCATACTCGCTTGAGAATTTGCTTATTACACACTTTCGGTGTCCAACTTATTTTCCTCCCTCCACTCTCCTTCGTATCTACATTTAGAATGCCTACTATTCTCTTTCATCAATCTTTCGTCAAGTCTACGTTTTGGCTCCATATAACGCAATTCTCTTTCTAAAAATTTTAACGTCAAAGAATTTTTAGGGGCATTAAACTAATGTTCTAACAAATCAAAGATTTTGTTGGCAGGACTTACTGAAAGAACAACTACCACACCAGGGCTCATCGCAGTGAAATCGCAAGTCAATATTGAGATGATTGACAAAGACATTGGTAGCATATTCAAGCAAAAATGGTTCCACAAATCAGGCTTAGATTAAGTCCAAGCTGTTGCTTGTGGTTTGACAGCTCCACAGCTCCTCTTAAAACTCAATTTGAAGCAATATTCTAGTTGTCTGCCTAAATATTTTGACAAATTAGTACAGTTTTGAATCCAGCACGTTCGGGACCACGGCCGTGCCGGATTAGCGATTTAGCCGGGTTATCGTACGTCAGTATAGTTTTAACGGAAATACCAAGGAGAAATGAATACAAAACAGTACAATGATATTTAAAACAAGTTGTACATGTAATAAACTGCTCTATGGCAAGGAAGAAATACACACCAGTGTCAACAAACGCCAGAATCCAGCCGAAAAAATCCAAACGCAAGTTACTCGATCAATGTCGGATTACAGAATGTGTGAACCGAAGAATACCGGATTCCGAGCGTTTACTGTAATAAGTTATGGAGAAATGATTTGTTTTAACTATATTTATCACATATCGCTTCTAAAAATCATTAATATTATGGAAAATTAAAAGTAAACTAGTATAACACATGATCATGTTTTTTGGTATAATCAAAATTCTACAAAAAATAAACTTGGAGTAAGAAAGATGTATAACACCAGTCCTCGTGGTGCACGTGGTAACATCGTGGACTTCAGATTGGCAGTGGATAGCTATGAGGGTTCAAACCCCCCGGCGGACCATTCTAACTAAAGTTTTGCAGGGTCTCCTTGTTTCACCAGTACCTTAAATAAGTTCCTGGCCGATACCGTCCCTATTCTCTACCTAACCGATCCAGGTCGAATGCAAAGATGCGAAAAATACATAATTTTAAAAAATATTAACTTCTAAAATCCAATACACCGTATATTCTGATTCAATATTTGCACTCTGACATTTTTCGCTAATAGATACTGCTGCAACTTTTCAGTTACTAAATTACTGATTTCAGTGGTAAAATGAACTGAACACGTACGTTTGAATCTTTGTGAGAAATATTGTTAGTTCACGTAAAATATTTATATTTTATTGGCAAGAACAGTTGTTTAAATATTCTTTGACTGACGGAGGAGAAATCAAAGTGTTTCTACTTAGTATACATTCCTTTTTTTGTGGCGGAGGGGGAAAACGAAAAAAATAAATAATATATGATTTTGTTATTCAAAAACGAAACCATTTTCTCTATACATTGTGAGATAAAAGCTAAAATATTCATAAATAGTGAGAGAAGCGCATTCGTTTCCAATAAATATTTCTCCTTGTTTCAAGTCTGGAATTTGAATCCTTGAACTTTGCGAGGCGGGTTGCATAACAACTCAAAGAAGAAAAAAAAGAAGAGAGAACTGGAAAACAATGGTATTCTTTTGTGCAGAGAAACAGCTTTGCAACCTTTCATTGATTACGTTCTTAAAGCAGATAAGGGTGTAGAATCCCTTATTTTGCTATGTATCATATTGAGGAGGATGGTAAATTAGGAAAAAAAATGCATAAACAGAATTTGGTTTCAAGGTTATTGTTTAATTAATTCCTTTGAGAATACCTTACTCGAAACATTTCGAGTTAAAGTACATGTAATAAAGAAACTAATTTATTGTATTGAAATATTGTACTTTTATTTATTTACGTATTTGGCCTAGATACAAAATATAACGTCATTTTACACAAGACTTTAACCTGCAACGAACAACGTACACAATCAATAACAAAGAAATGTCAACCAATTGTACAGTATGCGGCAAAACAAACAGTACTGAAATTACAACCATGCTACGAATTCAACATAGGTCGATAAGCGAGGTGACTACGGCCACACATATCACATAACAAATAGCAAAGTCCATCGGTACAGCAAGAGTTCAAAATGTCTTCCTTCACGTCTCACACAGCGCTCATAACGATCCTGTAGTTTGTTGAACATTTTGATGAACACAGGTTGCTGCAACGAGAAGAAAAAAAGGCATGTTTCTTGATCCGTAATTCGGGAACACTTCCAGGCGGGGCCACAGACCGAAAAATGGATTCATTCAGCATGTCCCATAAGTAGATATCAGATGCCGTGAGGTTCGGGCAGCAGGAAAGGCATAAGAATGCCGTTTCAAGGGAAATTTAGCGATCTCCAGATTGTTGTTGAAGAAGCACAAGTAAACCTCTCGCGGTGTGGGCTGTAGCTTGCTGTATCCATTGTCACTGTTCCGGCAGGAGAGAAACGCCCCAAACCCTGCAATAATGGGATAATAATGATGTCTCTGTAGCATTCCGTATGACCGGAACAAGTATTCCACGATAAATACTTTCTCCTCTGTTTTGAGGAGCATTATCGCAAAGCCAGCTGCACTCTGCGCTACTCTTAACACAACTAAGAACCACAGAAGGCGTCACGAGCTATTCCCACAACGCGCATGAGCATCAGACATCCGCACATTTCAGTATTGTTTGTTTTGCCTCATACTGTATAACAACGACATAACAGAGGAATAAAAAATATATTTACAAACAAATTTTAAAACAAAAAAGATAACAGGTTCAAGATAACTCCTTTTCACAAAGTTCAATAACTAACATAAAGTTTCCATGGCATTGTGGAATCATTTATAGACCATATTCATGAATCAGAGACTGTGTACATGGATGCACACGTCCGTTTACAGAATGATATATTTGAACCTCGTTGCAGAATTTCAAATATATCATTCTGTAATATTAGCGTTGTAGTGAAGTAAAACAGAAAACTGTGTTGCATCGCGTATAACGAAAATAAAGGAACCGAACCTGACTTTCTAACCTAACCTACCGCTTAATAAATTTGAGCATGAAAAGTGTTTTTTGAAAGAAGAAAAAAACGAAGGAAAAAAAGTCTCAACCCCGCCGAGTTCCGAAAGGGTCTGCTACTCCATAAGTCTACATCTTAACCACGTAGCTACGATAACTGGTTGCAAACAGTAATTTGGAACCTTTATTTACACAGTTTGAGTACCGTATCATGCGCGAGAGTTGCGCAGGCGCACTCGTCCGATATTCCAGTTTGTAAATACTGGTTGGATACACTGCTGTTCTGACATGGAAGTAGCCGCATTTGTTACTTTATATTTTCAGTACGTATTCTCACTCTAAAATGTGTCTGTGACACAAAAAATGTGAAAGGAAAAATATATATGTTACATTGATATGTATTCCACTAAAGCCGGATCTCCGGCACAACAGGATCGCAAATCATTGCCTTGCGATGGCACAACACGATCCTTGATGTAATTACACTGTTAGCTTCACCAGGAACCAGGGGTGCACTCGTACATTTTCCAGTACGGGAACGTTTCAATTTTTACCATATGCCATACCAATAACTGTGAAGTGAGGAATTTACATAAAACAATTGACTAAAATATTGAATACTTTATCAATTAAATTTAGATGCGTTGGTAAAATTGCATCGATTAAATTGCACTTAACTTGAACAATAAAAATAATGATACATATTTTCTTTACATATATATTCATTTTCCTTTCCTAAGCCCTAAACTTTTAAATAAATATCATCGATCATTACGTTTGGTGGAACCCACGTAATACATATAGATCACTGCTTGCTAGCTCCAATGGTAATCCACTATTTTACTTCACTGAAGTTCCATTTAACACACTTTTACAATATACGAGGGTCAGTCTGCAAATTTCTCGGAAGCAATCTTTGGTTTTGTGCTAGTCGGTGCAGTAACCACATTTTGACAGCACTGGGCCAGACGATTGTCAATAGATCGCTCACTATTGCCACGTGGATGTTTAGTTGTGGTGTCTAATTTTGTGAATTTTGTTCTCTTTCGTTTGTTTGTTTGGTGTGTTGACAAGTGATCTTGATAATTTACACAAGGCAGTAACAAGTCAATAATAGCAGTCATTGTAATTACAAGATGGGACGACCCATTTGGATAACTGTCAAGTTGCTGATCACTGCTTCCATCTCTGACTGAGAATTGTGAATCCTTGACTTCATGAGTCTAATTCTGAAGGTTCTCTCAAAACAATGCGTTTAAAGAGTCGAAGAATGGTTGACACGGAAGGTGTAAATAAAAAGCTTGGTTCTAGAGCAAACTTAGAAATCAATTGCCAGATGAAATCAGTGCAACACGGATTTAAATATTTTTAGAGCTACGTGGCAAGCTGTCCTAATTAATCTCTCAAACAATTTGGAACATATTCCGAGGGCTAGGTATGATACAAGCAAGAATGTGACTTGGACCTCAGTAGTCCATTTTTCAAGAGGACTAAAGAATTTCTCCCTTAGGGTTAGAGGGAATGGGGAACT
>JAGDQP010039553.1:0-13809 GCA_022664845.1 Lepisma saccharinum | reverse complement strand
CAAAGTATATATCCTAGAGTTGTGTCTACTATAAGCAACAAACGTATACAATATATATTGCAACATGATAGTGATAATATCGTATTATCACAGTTAAAGTTAAATTTATATTACATTTTGTTAGTCACTCATAGTTGTTCTCATATCCATCATCCACATCGTCACAATGAATTTAAACAAGGTTCTCATGAGCAACAATAGAAGAACTTGTTCCTAATAGTTGATAGAGTCTTTAGAATTTTACCCTGGCGTCAAATCTAATTGTATTTAAAGACAACAGGAAAGGAAAGTGGGCGTTTCTTTAGCGTACGTAGGGCGTTCCATTTGGAATCATAAATGGAGCAGTCACAGGTACTGTTAAAGGTGATACGCATAAGATATAATGAAAAATCTAACCTGGCTTTTTCTAAGAAACTTCAGATTTTGGTAGAGTTATGTCTTGGAGTTAGAGAGAGAAAGTCTAATTTCGTGATGAGCATTTACAGTGGTTATCTCTTAAAGCCTGGTTCGTACGGTTTAATATAAGTGAAGTTTCATATTATTTTATTGATAGCAGTATTAAACTCGGTTTATAAACTATGATATTCTCGTAGGAAATGTCGGACGAAAAAAAATGGGTTAACAACTACGTAAATAAGGATGTAATTGATTGTGGGAGTAAACATATTAGTTGGTGTTAAGATTTTAATTTAGAACTTTGTTTGGTATATAGAGATGAGAATAGTATTGTAAATTGCATTATTATATTGAACTATTTTTTTAGTTGAAGGAAAATACATCTATTGAAAAATCTTACTCTACTTTAGATGTTCTTCTTTAAAAAAAAGAATAATGCAATATAGCAAGATATTACGCGAAATATTTTCAGCCCCCTTAGAAACAAGGTATGCCAATGGCTTGAGTTGGATGAATAGGTAATATCATCTTTCAACTTTTTTCTTTTATGTCGAGTTTTTCAGTCAAAAAATCTTTTCACCAGCCGAACACAAAGTACAATATAACAGCGAAATATAACGCAATATATTCATTTTAAGGTAGGTGAGTCGAAGCACTTTTGTCACGCCTCAATGTAGAAAAACGCTGCCATCTAGTGCAAGAAACTGGTATCACACGAAGAGAGACCAGAAAAAAAAGTCTCATAAAACAAAAGTCTGCATGCTGAATAGATTGTTTTGAACGTTAAACCTGTCTGCAAAGAAATATAGTTATGTAGTATTTTTTTTAGACACGTTCTTTTCCACAATGGCATCCCGCATATTATCAGGCCAAAACCCCGCAGCGACACATAAAGACGGTAGATGAACCACTTCCGTCACTGTTTGCTATAAAGACGAACTTTCTTTAACACTTCTGTAAGTCTAGTAGACGCTAAAACCTTTCTGTATAAGAATATTAATTTTGTTTATTGTCTTCTATTTTTCTACAAGTGCGTTTCAAGTAATGTTGATAATGATTTAACTACGAGAGGGAAAGTTTCGAAAATATATTTTACATTAGAAATTATATTTCTCGATTCACTTTTATATGGAATTCATTAACACAATCATATATATTTTATGAATTTATGGCTTACTAAATTGTTCATAGGTATTATACATTTTATAGTCTACATTCACTGTCTGCGAATTTTCGTTTAAAACTGTAACATACTCTTGACAAGTGTAGTCAATATTAATGTCTCGTTGTAACAAGAATTACATCAGCAAAATGCATGAATATTTAATTAATAACATATTGCAATACATTATAACGATTCTCAACAAATGCGTATTAACTAGAAATTTGTTCCAGGCATAAAGACTATGATTTTCAGTAATTACATACATTTTAGCAATACGAACATAAAATATACAAATAGTATGTAAGTGCGTGTGTTTACATGTAATACGTATATTTACAACTTACATAATTCAGTTCACATATGATATGTAATTCTATTCTACACAAGTAATGTAATATTACAACCTCAGGTACGCGACATGTGTAAGATGAATCCCATAAGTTACAGAAACTGAATTACGTAATTTGTAAAATTACAAAACTTTGTATATATACTTACAGAACATGGGTAATATTATTCAATTTCAAAATTGATTGTGTAAATAATTTCACAGTTGTGGAACTCATGGTACTCAAAATTTGGTAAAAGTTAGTATGCGTACTATTAAAATTATACCAAACATAACGTAAATGTGCTGCTAACACGAATATAATTTCACAAAAATCGTTAGTGCTGTCTTTATTATCTGTATCTGTTTCCACCACTCACGATGGACAGAAAGTAACCTTTATATGGATTCACACTTCCCACAATTGTTAAACGTTATTAATTAGTTAGTTGATAACTGGTAACATAGCTGACATACATTTTCTTTTTGCTGAAATCAGATCTTCCAATCCATAGTTACTTCGTCCCAATAACATACAGAATGAAATTATGTAGCCAGAAACAGATTCACGATCACAGATTCAACACCTGAAGCTCCCTGATGCTGATATTTCATTGCCTTCCATTGGATGAAGATGACTATGCAGCCCAAAGTGGAACATAATCATACAACAATTTAATCGATTTTTAATTATGTAATCACTCTTTCATGATTGCATTGGTTGCCATATAGGATATTCGCCACTGTATTAGATTCCGGGCAAAAGAAAAATGGAGACACATCCGTAGCTAGGCTTAGAAGGAAGTTAAATACTAATTTGAGACCGTTTTGCATATAGTGCAGGATATTAGCCGTAATATGGTATTCCGTAGTAAACATGGGGTAATTTATTTATGTTTAGAGATCTTTCAAGGAAGGTGAAATAAAGATGAATGGCATTTAAAAGTAATGTACGAATAACTCTTACAAATTCACTCCCAGCCTAAACCACCACATTGGATAATAGCCATATTATTGGATACAGAGCAAGCGAAAGACTGAAGACAATCCAAATCTGTGTTATATAGAAGCTACCTTGGACAACGTGAGAGCTTAACTTATATATTTGACTGGGACTATTATTGGCAGTACTAAAGCCAGTCATAATTCACTCAAATTTATCGGAACAACATTCGTCTCAAATTATTTGAACATATATTAACTGGTTTGCTCTATAATTTAAACAAAAGCATAATTATGCTTAAGTAATATGTGGTATTGATGAATTCGAAGCTAGTCCTAGGTTGAGATCTACGTAAACTCAATCCACTTAAGTATGTTTGTTTAGTAAGAGTATGTTGATATACATCACTGTATCTATGTTTGATTGTGTGGGCACGCACACAATCAACACACACATGCACAAATTAATTGAATGAGTAGGATAGAGTGGAGAAGTGAAATATAAGAACGCATTTAGTGGCGAGATCGAGTAAAGGTTATCAAATCTCGTTGAACATGTAAAGATTATGTACAGCTTAGAAAAGAGCTTGTCCCCCTCTTTTTTTAAAGGCATTCGTTAAATGAAGTTGGATACGTGCTTCTGATGAAATAAATTTAAAAAAAAATTAATAAGAAATACTCTCTAAGTAAGCTAAAATACAAATAAATTAATATGTGAAGAATTCTTAAACAGTAAATTTACTCTTTATGTTCCATTTAGTTATGTATTACAGCTATATTACTGCAGCAAACACTTTTGGAGTAAAGAAAGAACCACTTAAACAGAAATGTCCAGAAGACAGACAGGCACGATAAACATATATATCTTCTACATAAATATAAAATACCTAACTTCTGAATCTGTCTGTCTGTCTGTACATCCAGGAGTATTAAGGCACTTCCCGTTGAGTGATGAAATGTGGCATACTTACTTGTGACCACGTCAAAATTTCGTGAAAAATCCAAAATTTGGAAATATCCCCTTATGTACTCCAATAACACCTCAATACAATATTAAATTAATTGTTAATAACAGTAGTTTCAATGAAATCAAAATTTACAGGAAGTTATCAGGTTGTCTCTTTTCAGGTATCTTGAGTTACAGAACATAATTGTAACTGGCATCACGAATTCATACTTACCTTACATTCCCCTTTCTCTCATCTTAAACATAGGGACAAATAAATGCAAGATGCCAAGGAAAACGATATTACTGCCATTACGTTTTAGTTTACTCAATATGTTTGGTTAATTGCAGCCATGTTGTAATGGTCTACCTCTGCTTTTTAGGTTTTGAAACAACTTCAAAACCTGTTGCCTTAATTGTTTTACTAGAGTGACTTCTAGGGAACGTTACATGCTTTTGCAACTGTAGCTAAAAGCATCTTGATTTACATCAGTGTAACAGCTCTATCACATGATTTGTACCATAACAACTACTTTCATCTTTCGGTGCCAATGAAGGAGAAGTTTATGTTTCACTACAAGTACAATTTAAGTATTTAATTAACATCTTACCGTAAACAAATACTCTTAATTGTCTTCAAATTCATATTTGTCCATCTGAAAACGGAAACCAAAGTGAAAACTCAAGTTATATTACATGTAAAACCTTGGACTAGTTTAAAATGCTCAACAGACCAATAGTACGGTATCAGAAAACTGATTGTTTTGTTAACAATAATACGTGCTAGGCCTTATTTATTCACCTACGCTTCTTCAACTATATCATTTTACCCTGCCAGTTAATGGCATTAGCCTCGCTATCTTCTTACTTAACACCAAGTCTATATTATCAAGAAAAACAGTAGTTCTTCGAGTTACGCTAAGAAACGAGTATGTTAGCGGCACTCACATATATCCAGTATACAGCTAATTTCGGATTTAGGAAACTATAAGCCCGCTTTGATGTTTGAACTTGTATTTGCAAATTCTTTGCCATACTAAGACACAGAAAAAATGGGTCGATATGATCTCCCTGAGACCCACTAGGGCGGTTCGAAAGAAAATTAAGAATTACACATTTCTGGTGATAGCATTGACCCCATATCATATAGGCAGCCGAAAGTTCCGGAATCTACACTTCACAACTTTTCAAACGGTGTATCACATGCCAAAATCGGTGAAGAGCTTCAAAAGATATGACATTTTTTTAGCCCAATCACATAATTTTCACAAATGATAGAAAAGATTCTCTGTTATTCTATCTGCCTCTTTGTTTTAGCCCTAAATGGTTGGTACCAGGGGTTTTGGGGGTCAATTGCGGGCTTCGTAGAGGAAAATTGATGATATTCTTTGACAAGAGTTACCGTTTTCGAGATAGGAAGCCTACCATGGTCCAAACTCAACATTTTCTATGAAGATTGTGCATTTTTTTTAAATATGCATCCTTACAAAATAAATTATGTCAGCACAAGGACCCCTTCGGGGTAATGGGAAGAGTGACGCCAGAATTCTACTCACAAAAGAGTGATATCAGTTTTGCGAGCGACTTTCTTTAGTCACTATGACGTAAGGGAGGATACGAAGTTTCTTAATTTTATTACAAATTCCACCATAATAACACAAAGAAAGTCACTCGCAAAACCGATATTACTTCTTTTGTGAGTAGAATTCTGACGTCACTCTTCCCTTTACCCCGAAGAGGTTCTTGTACTGATTTAGTTTATACGCAACTAAACCATGTAACAAAGCCCACTATTCTGTCATCACTCTTTGCCTCCAAAGCAAAATACAGTTCAGAAACATACATCTGCTTATGACTGAGAATGTCCTCTGAGCATTTATCATTCCCTTTAGATCTTTGAATAAAGTAATTAATTTTATTTTTTTCTTAATGCAAATACTTAAACTCAAGGTATAACGGAAACTCACGGAAAATACATATCCTAACAAGTTTACTTGGAACATTTTTCTGTCGGCGAAATTAGGATTACTAGAGACATTAGAATTTCGTGAATAAAGGTCTTTAAATTTTGTGAGCAAAATGTTAAAAAGAAAATCGTGATTACAAAGTAAAATTTCGTGAAAACAATGATACATTTCTTGAATAGCTAAAAATAGATAATTGTATTGAATGAGGATTTAAAACTTAAGAGATAAACCTTGCACTAATGTATGTTGCTAAAAACCTAAATGAAGTGCATTTCGTTCACATACTTCCTACACATTTGCAAACAAACGATATCAAAATTTTAATAAACACCTGTACAACTATGAAGGAATTTATTTCATACCGATCCAGCTCAATTTTCATATGATGAACCCAGTTCCAAATTAGCCATGTTTAGATTTGTTCGATTGTTGAGCAGCACACAGGAAAACTTTGAAATAATCTCTTAGACGTTGGATTTGAAACTTTGTTTTGCTCTTTCCGATAGTGAGATTTACGGTGGCGTGATATCTTACGTGTTCGACTTATTTCACAAAGATTTTCACCGCAAATACCGTCAAACACAAACAATGAATGGCCTTTTAATAATGTAATTAGTATCTTTCTGCTAAAAGGTAAACTATGTTCGCCAAATTGCTGCCATGCCATCAATGGAGGATAAAGTGTACTACATTCTAACATTTTCTGTGGTACGACAATCCGATGATAGGTTTTTGAAGACGATTATATATTTTTCCGTTTGTTTAAGCATTGTTTTAATGAAGACACGAATGAAAATAATATAATTTCGTGAGTAGTGCCCAGAATTCTTGGGTAGAAAAATTTCGCGAGATGTTCAGATTTCGCGAGTATTTCGTGAGTTAAAAATACCATTTTAACAGCAATCTCTCTACTCCTTGCGATTTTTTGAGTGTTTAAAATGTTCGCAAGTCGCGAAATTCCACTGTCTCTAAGGATTACGTTTCTCGATCTCGTTCCCCGATGAATGTTCATCAGTGGATACGGAAAGATCGGGTAAAAATAATCCATTTCTAGGCTTCTGGTGGCGAGCATTATATCACGTGGTCCGTATATCCGTCAATCTGTCGAAAACTTTGATCTCACAAACCACTAGGGCTACGAAGGTGGTTGGGGAATTGTCTTAAAGGTCTTGGAAAGGTAAGTTAGTCAAATGTACATTGCCCATATATGCCCATCTGCTCGTCGACAACTTCCAACTAGAAACCTCTTAACTCAGTTGACAGAAGGGTTTTCCCATAGAAAATAAGGTAGACAACAGAAATTAGCGATCTATGCTGACGCCTTGCGGTAGCCCATATGCACAGTTCCTGGCTGGGTTCCGCCTCATTTGTTAGGCTAGTTTCTATCCAGTATAATAAATAAGCCATACGATGAAGTTAAACGTTTTTACTTTGGACGCGTGAATTATTAGAATGATAAAATGAATTTTATGGGCAGTAAGAGTACTATGGCTTACGCCCTTCCCGATACGGGACAAGCCTCTTATCCTTGTCACGTTGCTGATAATTGTTAGTATCATTGAGAAATTCAAATAAATATGCACACATAAAGTAATTCCAAACACGTACATTTCTTAGTATCTTATTGAAAACCCATTATCTAAATTACATGATTTTTCAGTCCACTCCCTACTTTTGATATTGACTAAATCTTTGGCTCAATCAGGCAAATACCCACTCAAATGTTCTCATGTGTGAAATATGAAGAGAAGGTTCTTCAAACTAATATAAATTTAATGTGATCAGGACATGATATTTGCCATCGTGTATTGTGATTCATGCAACAGTCTGCGAGGCAACATTCAATATAAAGGCGCAGAAAGACGTTTTTTAAGAGGAATAGCAGATACACGTAATGACATGTATTGCAAAGCCTGTAACTCGTATTGAGACACTTCGTTTAAATGGTCTTAGCAGCCTGTCAATGTTTTGGGCATAATCAAGTCCGAACAGTACGAAAAGAAGCATTGCCAATTTGAATCGTGCCTTGGAAGCATCACCATCGGACAAATGTAATCGTGAGAGGCATGTAAACCGTTCTTTAGCAAGTTCTGGGCGTAGGCTGCATTCATTTTTGTGTACGAAATGACACGCTAGATGAGCAACTGATCATTAGCACAAGAAACAAACGATAGATTATTTTCGATTGAATAGTTTGATTTAATTTATTTATCTCATTTAGTCATCTTCGGTTTAGTCCTGGTTAGGGGGAGGGGAGAGGGTGTGGGAGGTCGTGCCACGACTTTATTTAAGATACAATCTCGACATGAGACTAAAGAAAACCCACTCACACCTCTGTGAGGATAGCTGGCCGTGGGACTTGAATCCACATGCTTACCCAAAATCCGGGATGCTACCGTATGAACCACGAAGGCTGGGTAGATTGTTTTCGAAACACAACCACAAAATTGGCATTTTCCATCTTTAAGTTGCTATAATATTTACAGTTTGCAGCACTGTTTTCTTTGTTTCGTAAATAATAATTATTATCATTACTAAAGGGTACTATCACTGACAACGTGATGACATCACCTTTTAACTTACCATTCACTACATGGATACAGATTGTTTCTGATTGATTGCAAAATATTCTTTCTTTGCCCCTTTGGATTTCAAGATAGAATACCAGTATTACAGACGGAAGCGGCTTTGTTTCTCGTTTTTTATGAGTATTTATTTAGAAATGATTTCCTGTTTTTTGGAACCACTCTGAATAGTTTAGTAGACATTGATACATCATATTTAAATCCTTTAGTAATTAACACTTATTTGCTATATAAGAAATATATATTTCATTTTTATTTGTTTTCTACTTCACAGCCTATATGATACTTACTACCATTAAATACCAATATTTGCATAAAAATATATTCCAGTAGCCTTGATGTTACGAACTACTAATCTGCTAGAATAATATTTTCACTTCAATTGACGTTTCTTAAATTGAGTAGAACAAAACACAAACATTCAATAAACATTAATACTAAGTAAGCTTCTTTCCGACATACTGTTATTTCTACCCATGTTAACTTCTACGTAATGTCAAATATCAAGCAAAGTTTCTGTGTCATACAAGATAGGATGTGAATCTACTACCTGCTTATGAACCCAACGAAATACCACATTCTCTTTTATTTTATGATAATACCATATTACTCATATATTCTTAATTATGATATTCTAAATTATTACGTTGATATTAATCACGTATAGATTGCTTTCAATACACAGTAACCATTAATTCACCCAATAGCTGCTAATAAATATTACGGGTCCTTTTTCATCACACTGAATTTGGATTTACGAGCTTGCGAAAAAAAAATGCAATTTGTGGATGAAAAACACCAGAAATGTAGTATCAAAAAAAATAGAAGGATAGAAAATTTACGAGTTTTGTACGTGATTTCATCCACTGTTAATAGCGTGGGCAGGCACCAATTACAGAAGGACGGAATTAATAGCACAAAGTGTGTGGTTGTGGACATTGAACTGCTGGATATGGAATATTAATCATTGCAACATTTTCACCTACGCACGAGCGAATCACTTTTTTTTTTCGTCATTTAAGTTGGATATTATTCAATTCCAATGTGTTGGTGCCGGAACATTTAAATTGGATTTAACAAATTGTCGCTGTGGAAAAAAAGAAATATGTAGTCAAGTTCCAACATTACTTTGAATAAAATATTTGGGAGTAGTCATGGGAAACAAATTATTATAAGGGTTAGAGCTAGGTATAGAATTCGATTCTTATTCGCAAGTTAAAAATAGCATTCCTGCTTAGCGTTTCTATGTTTCTCTGACTTGTAAATGTTGTGTTCCAATCCTTGTACACACAATGTACAAACACCTAGCACTTTCCAGTACTTTCTGGCAGTGTTTCCATTCAAATGTCAAGATTGACATTTGTAACAAACACAAAGGCAATTGTTTCTAGTTTTCGTTAGAAGATAACTAACTGATTTGCCCCTTCGTTTTATTACGAAGTGCAAACAGTCTGTTATGTACTACATATATTTCTAAATTATTAAACTCATTATTCATTTTCCTAAAATTTTACTTTTTGTACACAATTGCTTTGGAATATGTTTTAAATTAATTCGAATTACTATTATTAAATTCTTTGCTCATTTTATTACATGTCACATATGCTTTTCTACATCAATAATACTTTTTAACACTGTTAGCTTGATGGCAAGGCGCTTCATCATTCATAACGCGAATGGGCCATCAACAAATCAGGCTACGATCTGTGTTAGTAATTGGTTTTGAAGAACGTTTTGTGTTTGTCTTATTTCATTATCCCCTCTACTATATAAAGTCTTCCAGGTCCGAAGACAGACATTACACCCCAAACCACGATTGACATAGAATGATTTTCACATTGCGGCTTGAACATCTCTCTAGCTCAACGTCGAACATATCGTCAATATTCATCATATAGGCTATAAGGAAACAAATTTTCATCAATTCATGAGAAGTACAGTGTTTTCGTCCTTGTGACCACTGCAGACACTTTTTTGAATAGTTGAGGTATCATAGACCATCCAGAGACTTTCATACTCTGTGTGGAGTATTTTGTCTCTTCTGCCTTGGCCGATGTGACTTTTTGTCCCCTAAACAAAGAGCTTCTTAAACACTCCCAGGATGAATTCCTGCACCATATCAGCCATATTTATACCTACGTCTTTAAAAGTAGCTTTTCTGTTCATCAGAACCAAAGTTTTGAGCTTTTAATGGTTATTAGAGGACAGCTTGCGTTTTCTCCCACACATTCTAGCCTGATATACTGATTTGTTTACACCTCTCTCGTAGCAACATTTTTAGAAAGTCACTCTACAAAATATTAGGCATTGTGCATATCTTCCTTTCTCCTAAATACCTTTCACAACCTCAACTTTACGTGGGGAAATCTCTCTGGCGTTTCGCAATGTGTCTAAATTACAGAACATCAAAGGCAAAATATAAATATGCAAACAAACACGTTAAAATCACTTTGAAAAGATTTAACTATAACTGTTTAGTACTATGAATATTGTATTCTGATAAAACAATAAAGAACAGTGAGTTACACTTTTGACTTGTTGGCGTAAAAAACGCAATAGTTATGTAATTGAACACTATTATCAAGCAAATATTAAATATTATTAAACTAAACATGTATAAAATTTGTAAATATGGTACACTGATAATTTTATGATATTTTAGACAAGGAACTTTGGATTTCACATTAGTGCACTGCGACCAAATGACAATATAATTTATCGACCATACTCTGAACCGAAAAAAAAAATCATACACATAATAACACCTTAAAATTTATCACACATTGGGAGTATTACAGAAGAAAAAGGTACAACTTTCGTTCGTAGGAAAAAAGAAGATACTCATGGTTATTTCACCCACAAGTATATCAATGATCTATCTACGTACCGTATATATAATTGAAAATTCGTTTGTTTGTTTGGATGAACGCCTACAAATCTACACGCTTGCACCAAATTCCACCAAATATTTAATGGATTTTATTGTAATTTTTGATTATTGTAAAGTAATTTTATGTGAAATACGTGAGCTATGGGTAACCTCTACTAATGCTAATAGAATATTATTTGTTGTAGTAGTAATACAGTTGTGATCAAGTTATTATATTCACGTTTGAAAATTTCAAAATATCTTGTTCATATCTAAGAACGGCAAAGTAGCACTTAGAGTGGACACAAGGACTGAAACAATGAACTTCTGATGATTAGGAGAAAGTATGTATCAATGCTCAATCATATTTCACTGTGTTCGGTGATTTTTTATGACATAGAAGACGTCGACCTAAGGATAAGTTCCAACTGGGTTGTGTAAAATAAACTGTGAATTATTATTGTTAATTGTTACTACAGGAATACTATGACACTATAATATTTCCAGACTAAATACGGACAAATTAGTTTCAAGCCCATTTACTAAAATTAAATTAAATTACTAGCAATTACTAGAGACACCAACATAAAATACACACTTTATACAAGGTAACCAACACGTTCTTGCCGTTTTAGTGTGTCATGGGAAGACGTGATTACTTATACGGAAATAAATGACTCATATGTTAGAAAATTGAGGGTACGGCAGTGGGAACATTGACCGTGACCAAGACAGGCGCTTTGCGCACTTATGGAAGTCATAGTTCGAGTAGTGGCGAAGAAAAAGGGAGTTGTCGAAGCAGCTCGTTCAGGGCTGGTTGTTAATGACAAGGGAGCTTGCCCGCAGTCGATTCAAGTCGCCGAATGCGCCAAGCCTTTGCAAATAATGCTCTGAATAAAGTTACCACCAGGCATGGTTGCTGGTTTCAGAAATTGAGGTAGAGAGATTTGTTCCTGTGTGATGAACTCCGCAGTTGGCGTCTACAAAGTCTGAAGGAGATCATAGATAGCAGCATGTGTGGGCCATGGCATTATTAGGGCTCGGATAATTATATAATTACATGTTTTTTGGGGATTAACCTTTTTATACCAAATCAGTAAATGGTGTCATTTGTGACAAATAATGCCTAAAAACACGCATTTGTACGTACATATATTTACATGTTTTATACCTATGTACATATAAGTACATACTTTACTCATACGCACACATTTTTACATATTTCTTGGCATTTCCACGTTTCATAGAAGCTGTATAAATTTCAAAAAATACTTTCATACATAATCAACTTAAGCTATTTATTTAAACAATATGTTCGTAGAATAATTTAGATTTTTATTCATAATACCTGTTGTTGATGCAGAGAATAAGAAGATATCTTCTGTGTTGGAGAAAAACCCTGGCTATAAGGCAATCTATACTATTAACCGCATATTAATTGAAGACAAATTCGATGTCGTGGCAATTGAGTACACATCCTATGACGTTTACAAGTTTAAATATGCACCAATTACTTTACGTGAAGTTGAACGATCATTTAGTCAATACAAAGCTGTGGACGAGATAACGGAAGAAGTTTTGTGTTTGAAAATTTGAAACTAATTTTTGTTCCTTACTGTTACGGAGATCGTGTTGGAAATGTGAAATAACCAGTTGAGCTGCAGTGAATAAGAAGATATCTCTTGTTTTAGAGAAAAACCCAGGCTATAAGATAATATGTGCTATTAACCGAGTATTAAGCGCCAACAAATCCGATGTCGTGACAAATTTAGTAGGATTCACGGTTCACCTTTTCATATATTGTTCACCTTTTCATCGTGCCCGAAACATCGTAAAATAAAACATCGCGACAAACAAATCATCGTGTTCAAAATGAACCTAACCTAAGCTAATCTAAACTAAGCCGACCTAACGTAACCTCACAGAGTTTTTTTCCTCGCGATGCTTTGAGCGCGTTAAAAAGTTGAACTATTGTTTTTTGGTGGGGGAAGATACCATTGAGAATCACCAATCCACCATCTGATTTGTGGAAGTTTAACGGTATGCACCATTTACTTTGTGTAAAGTTGAACGATCATTTAGTGAATACAAAGTTATGTTACGCGATAAGAAAAAGTTTTGTGTCTAAGAATTTCAAAATACGTCTTTGTTCGTCACTGTTGTGGAGATTGTGTGCTGGATAAATAGCAGGTAAACACTGTATTTGAGCAAACATTCTATTTAGCTAATTAGATCAAGAAAACATGTTGGAAAATTCTGGCACTTTTATGTTACATATTTCTTACTTTCTGAATTGTTTCATTACATAATTTTGAGATTTTAAGTACATAATTATATACCAGTATGAGTCATATGTTCTTAGCGTTTCCATGGATAATGCAGCACAAGCCTCCCCCTGTACCACAGAAGCCTATTTGGCGAAGTACATCCCATCACACTGTATGGTCCGTCTCCAACGTTCCACCAGTGACACAAGCCCCTGACGATACCAGGCTGCAGGCTTTGAAGCAAAGAACTCAGTAATGCCAGTTGTCACATCATCCACGGAATGGAATTGTCTGCCCCGCAGGAAGTGTGCCATGGAACGAAACAGATAAAATCAGATGGCGCA
>JAGDQP010039552.1:5458-17683 GCA_022664845.1 Lepisma saccharinum | reverse complement strand
CTAAACGTTCTCACGTGAGACGCGAATGTAAGTTTTAGTAATTGAGTCTCGTTCCCATGGAAACGGTAATAATGTTAATGTTCTGGTGCAGACTAAAACATGGTGGATTTGACAGTTTGGATGTAACACGTCCAGCTGTTATTACAAGAGAGGTCGCCTTAAATCTCGATTTTAAACCTTTCTCAGAGCTGGCAAAAGGAGGGATTGTATGTCTCGACGGGAATTTTCACGCAGTCTGGAGAGGATCTTCGTTTTAGAAGCCTGGCAACAGTGTTAAGGCCGCTTTAGACACTTGAGGCTTAAGATAGTAAACACGACGGAAGTCGTCATCACCTACGACCTCATACTGACAGGCTCTGACGCTACCCACTGTAAATACAACGACGAAACCAAAATTTTCCAACTCGGCTTCGTGGCCGAATGTTCAAGACGTTCACTTCTTGAGTGAAAGGTCTCGGGTTCGAATCTCCATCGGGTCAACACTTTTTCTTTTTCTCCTTTAAAATAATTTTTTATATGCTCTATTTATTATTAATAATTGCTTCCTTGCATTTTTCGTACATTATCTTAAATTAGTGACCATGGGAAGTGGAGGTTAGGTAAGGTTACGTGCAGTCATGTATCTTTACATTTTCCCCTCTCAAATTCCTAGCGCGAGACGCTCTTCGACTTCCGCTGTATTTACTATTATAATCGCCATGTGCTTTAGACGACAGCATTTATGCTACGATGAATCTTACGATTAGCAGTAGTGCCAGAGGGTGAAAGCAAAAATGTTAAAATGGGGCAAGATGCTATGGTATAAATCCATTACTTTAGTTTTTCTTTTTGCGCTTGCACACTGCTTTTGCTAAGATTCATCGTACGAGAAATTGTATCGTCGAAAGCGGCCTTTATGCACGCTTGTTGTATGGTTTCTATATGTGGCAAGAATTTGATGAAATTGCGTGTGGGATATGTTCCTGGACGGGCCCTAGGACAAGGGCCCAAAAAGATTCCTTGAACGGAGGTGAGTCAAAATTGCGTGACTGCATATAATATTAAATTTCCAAAAGTACATAAGTTGTCAAATATATACATGTATATCAATTTTGAACGGATATTACATACAAAATAAAATGTATTAAGGCTGAATCCAAGTGGTTTTCCCGCCCTTTTCGTTTTACGTCAGTTATTCAAATGTCAGTAGAGGAAAACAGAAATTAACTTTCACAGACCGAAGATCGTTTCGTCCTTCAATAATGAGTAAAATTAGTTTTAATAAAATATTAATAGTAAACTCAGGATTGTGTGCACACACTTTTGGGACAGAATAATGTCCCAAAAGTGTCTGCACACAATGCTGCAGTTACTACTAGCATTTAATAAATACTAATTATACTCATTATTGAAGGAGGAAACGAACTTTGGTCAGTAAAAGTTAATTTCTGTTTTCTTGTACTGGAATTTGAATAATTGATGTAAAACGAAAAAGGCGGGAAAACCACTTGGATTCAATAGTCTTAATACATTTAAAAGAAGTGAAATGATTATATTTACATGGATCAATAATTTGCCCAAAAATAAAATAATAATTTTTATATGTTGAGCGGATAACCACCTAGTTTGTAGCTATGAGACATTCCACGATTTTATTAGTAGATACATGGGATTTTTTTTATTATTTTTAGTGTATTATTAGTCAATTTAAATAAAATCGTTTAACGTAAAACCGTATAACTTTTTGTTACATATCTTTCTTTAATTCACAATGGTTCCTCGTGTCCTCAAATCTTAATACGTTTCCGACGTCATACAATGATGAAATTTTGCACAACGACGTAAGTCAGGGGACAATACAATATTCTATTGTTACTTTCATATATTTCGGTACATTTATATAATTTAAAAGCATATTTTTTTTTAGTAAGAATCAGTTTTCGATTTGTAGCAGGGATAGTTGAGATTTCCCCCTCTCTGCAAAAATCTTCCCTGACTGTTCTGTTTATAAATATATACATCTAGAATGAGATATGGACAATCCCAAAATATCGTATAATACATATCTCACTAATTCTTCCCCATTTTTGGAAATTGCACAAATCGAACACTGGTAAGAACTCCTTTATCCTAAAATAAATACTAGCTCGCAACCATGTTAAGTTTGACTGGTCAAGCACCTCTCTACATCTAGGCCTCGTTTTCTGTAGTTCTGCTATCAAGAATCCTAAAATGTGTAACTAAACACTAAATAATCAATTTAATGAAAATATTTTCACTATTTCTAGGAGGTCACTGACTAAGGTATCACTATTCTTCAAGGATATGCAGTTCATCACTAAACATCGGAGTGAACTGTATGGATGGACAGACTTTCTGGGTAATGAAGTTTCCTATTCTTATTAATCATTCGTAAAATAATAATATAAAAAAATCCCAAAATTATTCTTTCCTGTTTGAGAGATTGAATATTTAACACCACTAACAACATCGGAGACTCAGGGTTACCAACTTGTATGATTCGGATGGATATGTACAATAATTTACGTAATTCAGAAAAAGAAAGATGTTTGGATGTCGGATTGTATATAGTTTAATGAAGTTCACGAAGCTTGTTTATCATATATTGAAAGTTTTACTGTATCTTGTACTACAACCAAATCATTTTAGTTCTGAACTTTTAATCTTGGTTGCAAGTATAAATACAGCACAATCTCAAGCTTGTTAAAAGGTAGCATTACATGCATACCAAAGAAGTTAGTGTATTTAGGTTAGGCTTTATGCAACTGAATCGGTCCAAACCGTAATCTGTATATCATAGCTGATATTGTCCTATCAAATATGGTAGATCGGGAATAAAATGTAATCAATTCTTACGCTGCCATCACCGAACAAACCCTTAGTTCGTAGGAAATACGTAATCTTCTATCATGTTGCAGTTTCAGCTACATACAGCTAACGTAGTATCTAACCAGATGGGTCAATTCTGGACAACAGTGAACACTTTTGAATTCCGGTGACGACGTAAGTTGTCGGAGTTTGCGGGAAACTGATTAATCCAAAGATCAATGTATAACTAAGCAAGCCCCTGAGAGGGAAATATGAGTAACAGTAGCGCTCCTAGTGTCAGGGGAACGCAACACCAAACAAAATCGATATTCAGTACTTCGCGTGGCATGACAGGTTTGGTTCTAACTTGTAAGTCGAATTCCAAAAACATTTTTTAAGTTTCCTGGTTATATGATAGGCAAATCTCAAATGTTACCATATATCTTCATGGCCTAGTGAAGTCTAGGCTAATTCCCCTGTCGCGAGAGACTGTGATACCATGACTTGCCCTGATTGGCTGTTGTTGTCCTTACGTAGCTGGCGACTTCCAATGCTAGAATACAGACAGATTTCTCTAAACGGATACTCTTTGCTTAACGACAGTATCTGCCAGTTGCTTCATACACCGTTCAGCCAATGAGAAGGGAATGCTTTACCTGTTATTTACATACCTTTGTATCATACGCACATACAATGAGAGCATTCAAAGGGCCAAGGTAGCACTAAGCGCTGAAAGAGCACTTGAATCTTGTTGATTTGCCTATAGGTAGCAACGAATACGATTAAAATGATCTGTCAGCGCTTAGTGCTTGCTTTCTTAATTTATTTAATGCGCCCATTGATAACAGTCTAGAATTTTCCATAATTCAGAAATGCTGCTTGTCATATAATCCTTGCTTCATTAATAGCATATTGCTGAGATGTAGCATATAGATGCGAATCACACTTGCATTTCCACTTACGCTGACATCCCATAATACCTAGGTACCGGTTATAAAAAACAGAAATTTCAAGAATATATGAAGCCAAGGAGCGGAAAAGGTAATATAGATCATACACTTCTACTCTAATTCAATATGAACTTCAGTTCTAAATAAGCTTTCTTTGTTCGTTATCGCTGTGCCGCCCGTTTTATTCTATATCTTAATTCTTCGAAATAACATGATTATTTATAGGATGCAGTCCTGTACATACAAAGCTAAAGAATTAAAACTTAAATAAATAAACGGGCCGCACAGCGAGAACAAGCGCAAACAAACTGTTAAAATTGAAAGATTAAATTGCAAATGGACGAACGAGGTTATTTTTTTTCTGGTTTTTATCTTTAGATACAAACCAAACACTCCAGTGTCGATACGTACAGTTCAATGACGATTACAAATGTAATGCCTTGTTTACATTACTAACATCTTACCATAATTAACGTTAATCTGGATAATTTTAGTAATTTAAATGCAAGTTATCGTTAACGCGGGTTTCAAAGTTAACCAACGTCAACTTATGACGGTTATTGTCTAAACGCAAGTTAGGTGTTAAACGTGGCTCACTTCATGAGTTAATTTCTTTCGTTATCGAAATATATAGCATCCTAATCACGAGTATCGCTTTGATAGTATAAAAGCATGATGGCAGAACTAATCTACAAAATGTTACGCTATAATTAACTGATTTGTGTTGATTATTTTATCATTTAAACCCTTGCGTTGTGTAACCTTTTGTTTAGTTAAATAATACTGAATAGATGGCAGCTCCCGTGGAAACTGAATATACAACCAAGTTCCATAGTGTAAACGCAAGTTACTGGTACCCATAAATCTTACCATCCAAACGATCTTAGTAATCTAAACAAAGCATAATAATAATAATAATAATAAATTTCATACATAGGAACCAGTATGAGAAAGGACCTCGTACAAACCTTATGGAAATTGGATTTCGGTGGAATTGCCTGATCGTTTGGCCACTACGAGGCCACTTTTTGAAGACACTCGAAGATAACGATATTCTTGGATTTCAGGACACTTCATTCAACACTTGAGAAGATATATTCCGAAGAGGTAGAATGGGCTCTGAAAGTAATGATTACCCTGATAAAATATCTGAATCTGCACAGCCTAATATAGTATCAGGCGTCAGTTGTGGCTACCGATTGTGGCTAGAGCATTTGGTCGCATTCGGTTCGGTCCGGGCCGGCCATCCCTGGAAAACCCCAGTCCGGATGGCCGGCCCGTGTCGAACCTCCCGAATGCGAACAAATGAACTACAGTCGCTCGGTAGACACAACTGACGCCTGGTACAATATAGGCTGTGTAGATTCAGGTATTTTATCAGGATAAAATCATTACTGCCAGAGGCCATTCTACTCATTCGGAATATATCTTCTCAAGTGTTGAATGAAGTGACCTGAAATCCAAGAATATCTTTATCTTCGAGTGTTGTCAAAAAGAGGCCTCGTAATGGGCAAACGGTCTGTGACTGGTGGTTATGCCAAGGAGACTTTTTATCAGGATGACAAGATCTACAACATATCACGATTTCAGGAAATTCCACCGAAATCCAATTTCCAAACGGTTGGTGCAGCTTCCTTTAACGATCAGAGATTATAAACACAGACTACTCACTCAATCAAAAAATTACTATCTAGCATCTCAGACTAATTTATCTTGGACATGTTTTTTAGTTACACGACTTCTCAGGAGACCGAATATTTGCTGTAGCCAAGGTTGTTTCATACGTAATCCTTGTGGTTATATTTTGATTTTCTCTATAAGATGGGTAGGTTTGACAGTAACCAGAAGTGCCCAACTTATACAGGTTCTATTGTGCCATTTGATATTCTATATTGCTTACCTTGACACCGGGAAGAACGCTAAACCCTACGCAAACTAACTAGAACGAGTATGCTATCTTTTCCCACCCTAAATCCAAGAAGTACACGTACTAGACTTAACGACATTAAAGCGGGCTTTTCATAAATGCGCTAGCTACATGAATTGCTTGCAATTTGGCTGAATAGCCAATTGGAACACGTATTTAACGTTCGTGTTCTACGTGTAACACGTGATTTTATTGGCTATTCATAAAAATGGCAAGCGCCTGCAGGGAAAGCCGACCTAACGTCACATCAGTACAGCAGTGTTGCCCACGCTAATAAGAAATCTAATAAATCCACATTTAGAAAAGACTCAAAAATATTTACCAGAACGGTTCCAAAACTGAAAATAAATGTATTGTAAGACCCGCTTGACACGGAACCATTTAGCTACGATAAATCGTAGCAATTTTCGTAGCATATATTCCATCAAAACTGTTATGGAATATACCATACCCTTTTGCACTTTGGCACGGTAGCATTTGTGCTAATACTACTATTTATCGTTGAATAAATGCTTCCGTATGAGGTGGGCCTAAGCCAAGAAACTAATGGAGTGTTTGTTACATTTAATTTCTTGTATTTACACATGAGCTAGGCTTTTTATGATGTATAATGATAGTAGATTTTGCTCGTGCATATGAAACGTTGAATAGGTTTATTGACTAATACAAAATTTAACATCAGGTATTTGTAGACCAAAGTTTATACCAAACCTCGTGTTATCCCTGTAAATCGAAGAGCACACCCGCAACATAAAAAGGTTTACAGTTAAAACTCGATAAAAAAAACCCTATAGGACTCTGTTTACAAACCGTACCTTTGGATTCACATCCCCAAGTTGAGAAAACCTGATAGGATCCCTGTTATAAACAGTTTAGTAAATGAAACTAACAACATATTTTGTGTATTTACACGAATGTTACACTGTAAAGAAAAACGTCTTGTTTACAGTTTCCTTTTAGAACGTACCTTAAGCGTTTAAGAGAAAACTGAATATTAATGTTTTAGTGTTCTCTTTTTCTTTAAATCTATTTGTTTTCCTTTCAGCCAACTGCGGAGGAATCTTGGGACTCTGTTTGGGTTTCAGCATTCTCAGTCTCATTGAGATCATTTACTTCTTAAGCATTCGGCTTATCTCAAGAATGTTCTGTCGTTAAAAGATTAGTCACTACTTTTCACGTCAATAGACATGAAACCATAGACCTCATAATAGATAATCCATCCGCTAGGTAGCTCTGTCATAGACCTCATAGTAGAATATGACGTCTATAGCATAGCTAGCTAGCGGATGGATTCAAAATCACGTGCTCTGAACAAAACTCCATTAGTTTTAGCGCAACCAGAAATGGGGAAGCGTGCTAAGTCTATCTATTATGAGGTCCATGATGAAACTGTACCTAGCCTATGAATATAGTCATGAAGCTTAAGATCTGTAATACCTATTACTCCAAGATATAAAGGTTAATCGTGTATTTGTTGTACTTGATCGTTACTCGCTGCGTTTAACTCAGATAACAGCACGAGTACACGTTATTTTAGAATGAAATGTTACCTTCTAATATGATGAAAGTGATATTAAGGAAATTTACACTATGTTGAGTGCAGTGCGTGAAAACCAAGCGATATTTAGTAACAATCAATCATTATAAATGCTCACTACACATTTCTATTCCGATGATTATCTAAACTCCATCCTTTTTATTTACCATTAGTAAATATATCTTAATATACATTAATTGACATTACGCAATGGGAGCTTGATCCTACACAGAACAAATCGATGTTTCAGCTTTAGATCTGATGATTAAATATAAACACACCAATAAATATTTACCAATCCACAGACCGAAACCATTATCTTCTTAAATACTATTTGAAATAGTACTGCAGTCAACCATTTCATTTTCGAAACTTGTTTATATAGTTGTCTGCCAAGATCTGTATAAAATAAGTATCCCATTACCAATTCCAAGGTTTATAAAAACAAACAGGTTACCTACACCTTTTAACTCTCTTATAATTCCAACCATTTTTGGCTCACAGTATTGAGAATGATGTTACAGAGATATTATTGTGCAGGTCAAACGTATGTTAAGAATTTTGTCTTGATAATACTTGAGTCGCTGACAAGGAGTATACACTTGACTTTATTATAAAAGCATATAGTAAGTGTTACAGTTTCGGTGTTCTATCAACGTCTTCCTCAGACGAGACACTAATCAACACTATCGGTTCATAATAAGCACCAGAAGGCAAAGAGCTTATTATGAACTGGTGACTTTTTGGCTTTCTGGTGCTTATTATGAACTGTTAGTGTTGATTCAAGTCAAGTGTATAAGCCTTATCAGCTTATTTTAATTAACTTAAGTATGGGTAATATATATATATAGTTTTACCTGCATTAAATCGCTGCTATGACGTTTCTTTTTGCTTGTATGTGTATCTGTGTGTTGGTAGTAGCATACCTCCCAAGTGGAGGAGGAGTATTCTCTAGCTTTACAAGAATATTCTAACTTTAATCTTTTTGTGTCCAAACATTTACGGAAATCTTGAAAGTATATACTAATTAGCCCGAACATTCAGCTTACTTCCAAAACTTCTCGGGCTTATTGCATAATAAATTACAAGTTCATAATATTAGTGATGTCCATCTAAGGAGCGCGACAATTCTGATATTAACTTTAAGCGAAAGCGAAATTGAATAATTTAAAGCAATTTCTGTTTACAGGGAGCATATTCATTTGTCAGTTAAAGTGCAGTGATGATATCAAAATAAATCACAAAAGTTCAAATGTTCCACTTTGGTATCAGGATTGTCGCGCTCTTGAGACAGACCTCACTAATATTATTAACTTGTAATTTTTTATGAAACAGGCTTCTGGTGGACACACTGTGGAACGAGAGATTTAGTACGAGGGAATTTACAGTTAGACAGTTATGTCTAACGTGATTCTGTCTATAGCAAGTTAAACACAGTCACGATTTGTGATATTTGTACATGTCAAAATTGTCATATTTTATATAAGGACGCATTGAAGTCAAAGTTTTTTTTTTCCACCAAAATATGACAATTCGTGCCACATGTATTTCGGATTATATATAAAAGATTTGTTTCAGATTACCTCGCACTGTTTATTTATTCATCTATGCCACTTGTATTCGTTTTCGTATTGTGCAATCTAGCGCAGAAATGGCTAATTATGCCCATCCATTGCGCTTTCGTTTTATTAATTGCTGTTTTATAACAATATTTATAATATAATACAGTTTTGCTGTCTAACAGTCTCACTAATTGATATTTTAAGGTCGGTTATTTGTCAGTTGTACCCCTTCGCTTTTAAAGTCGACATATACAAGAACTGTTTTGATGTGGCTTATTTGACTGTATATATCAGTAACGGGTTCTAATATATATACATGTAGCAAGATAAGATTCAATTTACAACATTGTAAAATTTAATTTAAACAATTTGTGAGCATAATTAAAAAAAATTGTTTGAACTAGTATGTGTAAATAATCTTATCTTTAACTATATTATATTACATTGATTTCTTAATTATATATTGATAATTATAAAACAATATTCACTCTCAATATTTGAGTAGTAGACAGATCTGAAAATATATTTGTATCTTTTTTGTACATGACAACTGAAGTCGTTCCCTTTTGTAGTTTTTAAATACAACTTTTTATAATTTTGACTTCTTTTTATATGCTTTTGTCTTTTACAATGTATGGTGTAATGAATGAATGTTCTGTATTGATTATGCTGTAATAAATAATTTTGAACTTCATACAAGTTTCGTTACATATTGGATCGTTATTTGACTAGAATTCTAATTTATTTGTATAGAATTTAAAATAAGCAATTCTAAGAATTAATCCCTTGTGTAGATAACCATTATTTAATATTAGCCGATTACCCGACCGTTGGTTTGGTGTGAATCAAATATGTTGGCAACACTAGCAGCTGGGAATGTTTCTGAAACGAGTTGACAACACTGTTCCAGTACCTAAATCCCAATTTGTGTACCGACAACGATATAGAAACACGGACAACTGCGGTTCACTTGGTATACCTAGCACCTATCCCACTGCCTTTAATGTCAAATTTGGTGCAAATACTGCTAATGGTATTGTAACAATTAGAACAATTATTTTTTGTAATTGGTTGGCAACATTGTGTGCTTTAGTACTTTAACCAAACAGCCTACTTACTTGTAATAAGAACATAATGTTCGTAAATAGCATTATGGAAAAATGTAATGACCATTGTGAATAATGAAATAAAAAATTCTTGGATAACGTTAAAAATGACCACTTTAAACTATATTTTGTGTGAGAGTATTTTGAAAGGTAATCGGCCAGAGCCTTGTGTGTAGGTACCGTCCTGGTATTTACCTGGTGTTACAGGAAAAAACTGAAATAAAATTCTGAGTCAGGATGGGCGACTGCTCGGATCGTTCCCAGTACCTTCCGGTTGATAAGCCAACGCTTTACTAGATGAGCTACGGTCGCTTGGCTTAAACTGAATATACAAGAAAACCATAGATGTAGCCTTTAAAATATCTCTGGAAAGAAGACTTCTAGGTACTTAGCGCACTCGCTTTCTGTACGCGTGGTCACGGGCTCAATTCCCGTCAACATTCATTGGACCGAGTGGTTAGAAGTCCACTTCACCAAAAACTATGGGTTCCAAGCTCACTGCCTCGTTTAGGACGTTAATAACGATTCAATCAATGATTGGTCTTCTGTCTACTAAGGGATCTGACGTTTCCCTTAAATTAAATTAAAATAATTTAAAAAAAATGAAATAAATAGATATTTCAAACTAGTAAGATAATAATACTACTTGAAAATTTCAGTTTTTCTTATTCAAATTAGTATCAGCTAAAATATAATTTATCTATGAAATCAACTTAAGCAAATATTTCATAAATACGAATTCAGTTTCATTTTATTCCTGTTGTATACTGCAGAAATGCCATCTTTGCACATCAATAGAGTATTCAACAATAGGGTTCTTAGGTGAGTAATACACAACTATATTTCCATCATTAATCATTCCGAATCTATTAAAAATACTGTTCTCCAAATACTCTTAATTCTCATATTATAGCACAGACTAGTTCCAGAGTTGGCGTGGTTCAATGAAAATTTGACCCACGATCCACTGACCCACCAAGACCCACCGGTCCCACTGGACCCACCGCGACTCAATGACCCACCGAGACCCATGACCTACTGAGGATGTTGGAAGGTAGACGGCCAGGGCCTATATTGTAGGTACCATTCCAGCATTCGCCTGGTATGACACGAAAAAACTGAAAAAAAAACCTCAGGATGTTCGGTCGCCGGGATCTATCCCAGGACTTCCCGAATGCTAAGCCAACTACAAGTATCTACCACTGAGCAATGGCCGCTCGGTCTCACAATACGAGAGTAAGATTACAATGGGAACACTGATACATAAATTTCATCCTCGTGTAGGAAGATTTGTCCTCTGCTCTGAGCGAAGGCATTGTTCCACATGAATATCAAATATAACTACGATTACATTCATTCCATAGCCACCAAAGCTGAAACGGATCACCGGGTCAATTTTTGGACCCGATCCCCGGTTTTTATACTCGGGACCCGGTGTGACCCGATGGCCAAAGCAGAGATTTCATTTATTTTACTTATTATAGTAATTTTGTAGACTTTTATGATATTCAGTGAAAATCTTGTTTTATATTGCAGATGTGAGTTACATGGATTTAGGGGCATACTTTTCAAATTTCTTAGATTTTACGCATTTGTAGTCCTTCTGAATATTTCTGAACGTAAAATAGTGAAGAGGATCGTAATCGTATATATCCTCATCTGGGCTTGCAAAAATACTTAAATGTTTGTCAGTAACATTTGTTTCATTAATTTATATCTTTCAAATAAACATAATAATAATAAATATTACTATATTTATAATAATAAATTATTATTATTTGAATGAGTGTGTACGCTCATTTTTGACAAAATACAAACAATTATGACATTACGCGCTGGCGCCATCTTAGATTTTAAAGTTCAATAATTTTAGCTTCGGAATAGAACTCGTCACCCCTTCAAACTACCAATTTGAAATATCACGAAATTCTGATGATTTTTTAAAATTATGACATTTCACGCTGGTGCCATCTTGGATTTCAAAGTTCAATAATTTTACCTATGGAATTGAACTCATCACATTCTGCTCGCTCGAAAATATATTTCTCGGCCATTCAAAACAACAATTCATTGGGCAGACCAGACCTTATATTTTTATCAAAAGGCCATGTTTGTGTTTCGAGCGCTCGAAATCCGCTCATTGCACACCTCTAGAGGTAAGCGCTCTAGCCATTAATCCACCTCGCTCCGCTGTTTGGGTACTCTTTGGGTCTTTCCTGATGATGAAAACACAGTTGCTGTAGCTTCGCCGACTTCACGTGGAGTCAATTAACAAAGTCAATAACGCAGCGACAGTTTTGAGGATGGGATAAAAGCCAGCAGCAAAATGCATTTC
>JAGDQP010039551.1:0-17684 GCA_022664845.1 Lepisma saccharinum | reverse complement strand
TGTTGATGATGACGATCTGCAGTGATTGTGATGGTGGCCTTCCGAATCTTCTGAACTTAATTTCTTTGCCAGAAATTATGTTTCTATATATTTATATTTGTTAATTAAGAAACAATGTACTCAAATTATGAATAAACGAACTGCCAATCAATTTATTAGATATGTTTTAATTTAATTATATTTAATTGTTCCGCGATTTATGCTATTTAACTATTGTTCTTCCCCTGTTTCATAGCAACAACACTAATTGAACAAATCCCTTGTTTGTCAATAGGAAGCTGGCAAGCCGGCAACTACGTCAATGCAATTTTTCGTGCTGTTATCATTTTTAAATCTTTGCAGCGACACATAAATTATAGACTTTCTTGAGCACACGCTGGTCTTCTTCAGAATAATAATTCAACACTTAATTCAACATGTGTGTGTGCTTCTGATTTTTTCAACAACTTGCAAGCAAAAAATTCCACTGCCTCTTTCTCGATCTCGCGTCCTTCATGCGCGCGGCGCGCTTGGTTCCATGTGGCGTCTTTTGTTTCCCGGTATAGTCCGAAATACGGATTTTCCACACAACAAAGTTCGTAGCGTTAGGCGGTGCCGGGTGGAACGTCACAGAATAAATGTTCAACAGTATTTTTAAAAGAGTCCAACACACAGTATGAGTAACGTTAGATGCAGGAAAAGTCTTACTCACACGTTTGAAAATGTGACAAGTAATTGTTAAATGGTACCGAATTGGGTAGAATCGTACCAACCTTTTACAAAAGAGCTGAAAATGTAATGGTACCAACGCTCTAAATGTACCAACGGGCCGACGAATGACAAAAAGGGCTGAATTGAGTACAATTGTACCAAGTGTGGCTACAATGTTCGACGTTGCAACTTACTTATCGAATATAGTTATCGTTGAGCATGTCAGAGTTAGGTCTTATTATACAAATGAACGTCGTGTGATTGATTGTATAATACTATTATTATTATTGGATCGCAGGGTTTTTTGTTTGATGATTTTGTATTAAAGAACTTAAAATTCAAGTTTATGAATGGAATACAGACTTCTAAGCCATTTTGATATTGTTTGCTAAATACGTTATGTACGCTTGTTGAATGTGATTCGGGAATATTTTCAGTTACAGTTTGTTGTTTGAAGGTAAAACGGCATGCCAGGTACACATCGATATATATATATATATATAATAAATCACAGCCATATTCAATCCACTAGTGGATGAGGCCTCTCCTCGAAGGGAGGAGTTCGTCTACTGCTCCCACGCTGACCAGAGGAGTTGGGAGAGGAGAGCCGAAGCTCTCTCTCACTGTGATCGCCACTGTCTTTTATTGTCCCCAAGCTCCCCAATTGTCCTCACGATGCTGGGTCAACACCTAAATGTTTGAGCCCCACCGGGAATCGAACCCGGGACCGCTCGCACTGAAGTCGAGCGCGCTACCGACTAGGCTACGCAGGAGCTTATTGATGGCTACTTTAATGCTGCAATAAACTCAAGTTCTACCTTGTTTTTGATTTCATATCCTTACCGTTGTGCAAAAGCCCGGTTCTTAAAGCAGACATCTTGATTGATTCTAGTATTCGTGACGTCATCTTTACATCGCAGAAGAATCTACCTGAGAATTAGGAGTTTAGAAGTCTCTCCTGACAGTGTTATTCTACGTTACATTATGACTATCACGAAAGGGCATAACACAATGTCCTTTTGGTGTAACATCGCACATATATACACACTCCATTTCGAGAGAGATTCTCCTCACTTCTCTCTCTCTCTCTTTCCCAGCGGTACGCGATGCGATTCCAGACTCAATCTTGTGATATGTACTCTGTGCTATGGAGGCACCCACCAAATGGATGCTATTTTACTGTTCCTCTTATGTTACAATTTCATATTTTTCTGCATCTGAAATAGAAGACATTCATTTGAATTCAATATAGGGTGGATGATTGAATCTTGTGTTAGTACTATGAAAGTTGTTTCTTTGAGTTTTCTCTGTTTCGAGCATTGTTCTTTGTGTCCCATTCTATCCTGTGAGCCCCCCTCCATGACTGTTCAGATATATTTGGACATTATTCGAAGGGAAGAACATGATATACCGGTATAAATAAGCTGAGCACTCAAGAAGAAAGGTCACAGCATACAATGGGATAAATGCGACATGTTGCACAAGGAACAATATCTAAAACAAAGAAAAATCGAAGTAACTGTCTTCGTAGTACTAAGGCAAGATCAAATCAGCCACAACTGTATCTAATTGAATCCTATATGGATGTTTCTATTTGAAATTGAATTGAATTGAATTTTATTTATGGCCTTTAGGCACCTAAGGCTTAGGCCGGGATAGATTCGGAAAGGTGTCGGCCAGGGCCTATGTTGAAGGTGCCATCCCGGCATGTGGCTGGTGTGACTGAGGAAAAGCCCTGGTTCTATTTTAAGTTTGCCCAAACAAACAATTCGCCAACATTTTTAATCTTCCGTAAGGAATAGGATATTTCAAAATTGGGTTCGATTAAATGATTTGACACAACAGGTAATATATTATCAAATCACGCTTCCGGTTACTTGAGGGCTTCACAAAGGAATGAAGAAACAAAAATAAAAACATTTTAATGATCAACATACAATTGGAAGTTCATGGAGGCATTAAATGACAGATTAGAAAGAAGGAATAATACAAACAAAAGGGGGTAGAAAAGTTCACTAACAAACTTATCGACTAGGAACATGAAAGAATAAATCCGAAACAAGAGAATGAAATTTAATATTAAGATCGATTATTAACCTTTCACTGGTATACATGTGAGCGCGGCGCTCCCCACTCGAAAATTATACTTTATTTTTCAGGACCAGAAGTGTTAGAAGTTTGGAGTATCTTCTAGCAATCTTTCGTAATGTTCAGCGTCGAATAATAATGGTAGTTGTCGAAATTGGCAAATATTTATACTCTGTCATCATTTCAATGCTATGCTGTGAATATGAGCGCCTCGCTCACATGTATGCCAACCGCGTAACCCATTTTACATAAACATTACATTTCCTTCATTTGAGAAATTGTCCCAAGATATCGAAATATAGGCAACATAACTATGCGTGTTGCTTTTGGAACGGAAAAAGAATGCTACTATAACGGTCTGCATAGTGTTTTATCAATAACCATTTCCTTTTTTCACTTTCTCATATTTATAACCTCTACCGACTCTACTCCGAAATTTCCACTACATGGTACCACAACAAAATTGAAAGCAACAGCTTTCTTGATTACGTTCTTTGTTATGGAACATGAGAATTGTAATAAGTGAATTCTGAAATAGGCTATACGTATCTGGTGTAGTAAAAAGTAATCCATTATTTTTGCATGACATTGAAGGCTTCACTTACCATACTTAGAATGATCCGATTTAGATCACATATGCGCCGTTTTGTTCGATAACGTGTTGTCATTTGGAAGGTAATATCATGATGCCTCTCTCATAGAAACCCTTGTCCCTATTGGCAAAAAATTGAGACAGCCGATTTTCACAAACCTCTCTTGAAGCGAATTTTTTACCAGCAAATGTGTTCGCCATGGACAGGAACAGATGGTAATCACTCGGTGCCAGGTCCGGACTATAAGATGGATGCATAAGAACCTCCCAACCAAGCTCCCGGAGCTTCTGGTGAGTCACTATCGATGTGTGTGGCCTGGCGTTGTCCTGGTGGAACACAATGCCTATCCTATTGGCCAAAGCTGGCCGCTTCTGGGCGTTTGCTGCCTTCAGACGGTCCAATTGTTGACAGTAGAGTTCCGAGTTAAGGGTTTGGCCGTAGGGGAGCAGCTCATAGTAGATAATTCCCTGCCAATCCCACCAAACACACAGCAAAACCTTCCTGGCCGTCAATCCTGGCTTGGGCACCGTTTGCGCCGGCGCACCGTGCTTCGACCACGACCATTTTCGCGTGACGTTGTCGTAAGTGATACACTTTTCATCACCAGTCACCAACCGCTTCAGAAATGGGTCGCTTTTGTTGCGATTCAGCAGCGATTCGCAGATGGAAATTCGGTCCATGGGGTTTTTTTGCGTTAACTCGTGTGGCACCCATACATCAAGCTTCTTTGTGTATCCAGCCTTATGCAAATGGTTCCACACGGTTTTTTGTGCAATGTTTAGCTCTTGGGCAATCGAAACAGTGCTTACATGACGGTCGGACGCGACAATGTCCATGATTTTATCGACATTTTCGACACGTGGCCTTCCAGTACGTGGTACATCTTTGACGTCAAAATTACCGGCACGGAATCGACGAAACCAAAATTGCGCGTGATTGGCTGTTACAGTATCAGGACCATAAACACTATTCACATTTGCAGCCGCCTGGCTTGCGTTTTCGCCTTTATCGAAGAAAAACTGTCAAATACAGCGTATTTTCTCTTTGCTAGTGTCCATTTTGACGCGCGCTCACACAACACTGAGTCAACTCATCACAACTATCTGAACAGTGTTTGTAGTACGCAATCTCATCGTTTGAACGCCATCTTGTTGAACCCGATCGGACTTATACAACGCGAGATACAGATCACTGAACCCATCTATTGGCAAAATAATGGATTACTTTTTACTACACCAGATATAATCGCATGCACAATACATATGTGACACGTTTTTACACTTTGAAATTTCAAATTTGCAATAAAATTGTAAAATAATATAAAAATAATGTAAGAAAAGTTTAAAGAATTATTTCCTTCTGTTTTAAATATGATATATAATAAAAAGCAAATATTAACTCGAGAACCATAAAAAAAATCAGTTGTGAGCGTCGTGCTCACACGTATTTTAATGTTACTCTGACATGCGTATACCGACGGGGAATTAAAAGTTCATGTAATAACAAGAAACTCTGTGCTTACTTGGAGCAATCGATTTGGCTAAAAATTAGTTAAATTGATTGAACAAACTAAAACAATTATATCGATAATTTCAGAAAGATGAAATCGAATTTCTATGATCATGAGGCGTCTGATGCAGCTTATCTAGTTTTGAAACAATTACTCTGAAAACTAATTTCAGAATTTTAAACTATCTTAGTATTTCATAACCATATTCATCAAATATACCAATTTTGTATCACTTGTACGTAGATACGTCGGACGACAAAAATTGATTATTCGATTCAACACTTGCCCGTTAGGTAATACTGAATTCTTAATTAAGGACAGTCGAGACATTTTTAGCGCCCCGCATGAACATCAGTGAATAAAGGAAGATATACAGTTCGTCCCGTCTGTCTGTCCGTTCCCCTACATCTCAGTAACTACAAGTCCGACAGAGACGAGCCACATACCGTAGGATTCGTCATAGTCAGAAACGGCGGGACTTTCACTGTAAAATTGGTAGCTTTTCATTAACATAGTTTTCATTTCGCCTATGTATTTTCATATGGTCTGTTGGTCCCTCCTAGTTCTCAATAACTACAAGTCGGGTAGAGATGAGCCATACACCGTTTGATTCCTCATTGTCTGAAATGGTGGCTGAAACTACAAATTTGACTCTAAAACCAACAGGTCTGTTTCAATCGCTTAGTATCCTCCATTTGTTCCCCTCCTACAAGTCAGACAGAAATGAGCCATACACCATTGGATTCGTCATTGTCTGAAACGGCGAGGAAAACTATAGTTTTAACTAAAAGTGGCAGGACCTATTCAATCGCTTAGTATTCGTTTTTCTATTCGTCCATCTATTGGTTTTTATATTTCTCTATCTCTATTCGTTTTTCCTTGTACCTCAGTAACTACAAGATAGAGAGAGAGAAACCATACATGGTCTGAAATGGTAGGAAAAACTATAAATGTGACTCTAAAGCTGAAAAGTCCTCTTCAATTGCTTAGTACTCTCCATTTGTTCCTCCCTATATCTCAGTAACTACATATGTGACACAGATGAGCCATATATATATATACCGTTGAATTCGTCATGGTCTGAAATGGTGGGGAAAACTATGACTTTGACTCTTTTTTGGTAATTGTTGAAATAACATTAGATTTTATACGGAATGTCGGGAATTTATTAATTTTGCCCACAATAAAGCCATTACTTACATTATTATACTTTAAAAAAGAGGACATTTATTAACATAATAAGAACAAACCAATACAATTAACGTATTTTCACTTTTAAGGAGAAAGTACATAACTTGAGTTATGATTGTGAGTGGAAATCATCGAAGAAAATTTCGAAACTTACATGCTAATTAAAATATAAGTTATATTAATGGAGAACATTTAAAAAAGATAAATGTTTAAAACAAATTATGATAGATTTATCCTCAAACGCTTTACAAAATTCCAAATTTAGTTAAAAGCAGAAAAGTTTTCACTGGTACAATTCGCAGAGCATACGAATGCATGTGCCTACAAAAGTTTATCTGGGCCAAGGAAGGGAACTGACAGCAAATTAAATTCATCAGTGTCAATCAGAATAGTTTCAAATAGATGATAGTACACTGTTAAACTTATATTTTATGTGACTGTGGTCGATCAATAAAATATGGATCGATAGATTTACCCCATTTTCGATTATGTTCCTGAAGTGTGGAGAGCATTATTGTCATAAATGTCAGTATGATCAGATTTTAATCATATTGTCTCTGAGGATGTCGACGGACAAGTCGATGAACAATATAATAAAAAAATACATTACGTAAAGGCTAAAGTAAATCTTCCATTATGGAAAATCGTCATGAAAGCTTAAAGTTTCAATGTTTTGGAGTGCTTGTCATTTAAAGATTAAGATTGGTGTATTAAGTCTGCTCTTCTCTAAACTTTTATTTTGTATTATTCATGCGTTTTGTAATTTAAATATAAATAGGCCATATTACTCACAGCTATTTGTTCTTATTTTCTATAGAAATCCTGAGTCATGTGTAATATATTTGTGTTCACTCATTGCTTTATAAACAAGATAACTAACAATGAGATAATGTATAAACACTCGGAAGAATTTTGTTTATTTTATTCATTTTGTAACAACAACACAGTAGACTTAGCGTCCGATTACAGTGTCTAATGAATTTGATATAACATTTGCATTACACACAAGTTAATGTATGTACGTATAAATTAGTACAGATAAGCCCACTTGCATTGTTTTTGAATTTGACTTCTGACATTTCAAATATATCTAGAATATCATATTTTGCTCTTCTTCATTATACGGAGCACTTATTCTCCACGTAGGCGATTTCTTTAATAAAATTTGTTCTCGCCTTCGCAGAGTAAAATGTTCCGGTTTCACCAATTCTAGCTCTGCTTACTGGAATACGCAAAAACAACTTAGAAAGTAATGCAGGGCAATCAAATACCGAGTGGTTCATTAAATGCATAGCAGGGCCATAACTCAGCTCCTAATGCACAGAAATCTTTGAAACAACAACAAAAAATCATACCAAAGTGCATGTGTCGAATCACGTTGCTCCTGAAATCAGGAACATATTGAGAATAATTCTATTGGCGAACACTTCTTGGTAGCTCATACCGTTTGACAGCTAGAAGATCTAATTCGTGGTCAAAATTAACATGGTGTAGAGGGTTTTCGGGACTTTTCGGATGTTGTAACTTAAAAGAAATAGTAAATAAAGGTTCCAAACTAAAGTTAAATACTAAATGGGATCAAACGATGAAATTTTCGAAAATAGGGGCGTCACAGGAATACTGTACGGGGGGAGGAATTTCAAAATTTCACATAGAAACAATGGTCGATTTTGCTTTCTTTGAAGCAAACATGAAATTTTAATGAACTTTTAGAGGAAACATTTTAAAACATGTTCAGTTACAAGAGCTACTTCGTAAGTTAACTGTCGACCTACCAATTAACTCTTGTAACTGACAAACGTAACGAGATATTAAACAATGTTTCATCTGAAAATTGTTCAACATTTCATGTTAGTTTTAAAGAAAGCAAAATCAACCATTGTTTCTACTTAAAATTTTGAAGTTGCTCCTTAGTGACAGTATTTTCGGGACGCTCTTGTTTTCGAAAATTTCACCGTTTGATTCTGCATATCCCGTTTAGTGTTTTACTTTAGTTTGAAGCCTTTATTTACTATTCCATTTGAGTTACAACATCCAAAAAGCCCCGAAAACCCTCTAAAGTCTACACCATGTTAATTTTAACCACTTATTAGGTCTTCAGCTGCCAAGCGGTATGAGCTATCGAAAAGTGATTCCTCGAAATATTGTTCAAAATTTAGCGCTTGTTGCGACGGGAGCAAAATCAACGGGTTGTTGATTTTCTAATGAATTGTTTTAACAGCTGCTGTTATATAGTCTTATGAGAAAACATTTTTTTTATAGTTCATGCATACAAATATACATGATTTCTACTTCCTGTATAGACGTTTGGTATAATTTGTTTTAATTGCTCATCGATCTTGATCAGCAAACCTACACTATCCAAGAGTTAGATTTATACATATGCAAAGATACTGAGATCTCATGGTTTACTGCAAATAGCAAATCTGGCGTACATGATCTAACATAACGTTAAGTTATACTTAAAACAATAGTTTAGTTCGATTCGGTAACGATTCTGAAAATATTAGTACATCTAAATCTGAAGAAATAGTGCCCTCACATCTTTTGGAATAAATACAATCTTTTCTTCCTATTCTGTCAAAAGAACATGTTAAGTCATTTTTCTTAAATACTCTAAACGCCTAGTTTCTTTTCCTATACCACTATTTTTGGTTTCTTGGATCGAGTGACTCTGGAGAATCCATTCTTTTCTCATTTACCAGAGATAATACATTGTATGAACTAACAAAAGCCAGCTAAAAGCGCAGTTTTAAAAAATACCTTAGCAGGTCCTTCAGTGAACCCCTCGATTGAGAATTGTCCTGATCCTTTGGAAGTCATGGTCAGGAAAAATGAGTGAACATCTTTATTAATCTTAAAGTACTGAAATGGCTTTTCTCGAAGAATGAAAACTATTAGCCGACTAATGCAAGAATAACAATAGATAAATCTATGGGAATGATCAGAAGTCAGGAATGGCAACAAACCATGCAACATATCCTAGCACATCAACGAAGTACTTTGAAATCGGAGTATCAGATAAGTCAACTCTAAGTACTGCCACAAATGAAGAGATAAAATTATATTATGGTTTCGCAGATTAAAGAACCGATTTTGGAGAAAATACAACGCGGAAATGTTGGATTACGTTTTCAGTGTCACATTTGTTTATTCTTACAACAGGTATGTTCGGAACTACCTTTTTTCAGTAAACAGTTTAATGTCAGTAACACGAAGTACGTAGCGAAGATCAATTTCTATGTATATTTTGCTGCTTAGCGTGAGAAGAGATGCGTGAGGCTTAGTGGCGTTGAATCTAAGAACAAGGAATGGAAAGAAAAGGAAATTTTAGACATGTAAATTTGGGTTTTCGTGAGCATATGTTAACGACAAATAGTAAAGATTGTCGACGGTGTAGTAAAGAAACAAAGCGGAACTGAATAATCAATATTTAGAAGACACTATATAGAGAGTTTAGCATTGAAATATTGTTTCAAAATAAAGGGAAAGAGAAAATATAATTTCAATTAAGATGGAATAATGTGCTTGAAAGAATTTAATTTTAACCTCAACAGGAAAAAATGGGAAAACCTATAGATTCAGGTACTTTTTAGAACCTTTTGATCTTTCTTATTATAACTCTTTCATCCAGCGTCTACACTCTCAAAAGTACTATTTAGAGTCCGTACCCTTATTTCATCCATTGTGTACACATAATTTATGCATTTTTCACTCCAGAAGTGAAGATAATGGGCATGAGAAATCATGCCTTTGTGAAGGTGAGCTCCTTTTAATCCCTTTAACTTCACTAGGGAACCAAACGCGCTTATTGATATCCTCTAAATTGAAAGAAAAATGTACAGAGACTACACAAAATGTGTTCAAATTAAAACTACGGAATACGATATCAAAAGTTTACTCATTTCAGGTGTGAAATTGTGTTTTGAAAAAGTAGAACAATTACAATGTTTTACAGTGTATCGTAGTTGCTATATGAAAATACAGTAGTTACATACTCTATACCTTTTTCATTGGATAGCGTTAATGAGATTATTTTATACTTTTTATTTATATTACAAGCTTAAAATTGGGTTCATACGAATTTCAGATAATTGAATTAGCCATTAAACTTAAGTTATTCTTGTGAAATCCTGTTACTTCTAGAAAAGCTCACATACTAACATATAGATAGAAATATATTTATTAAAAAAAGAAGAAAGAGAGAAGTATTAAGGGTTTTACATTGCATTAGCTTACATTAGTGCCAATTTCTGTAGTCATAATACAAATATCCATTAGTACACACTTCTTTATTAATGGGTGAAAAACCATTAGAGTAGTCAGATTACATGGTGTTAGAAAGTTGCTGAAGTGCGTGTTTAAACAACATTCACTGATGGAGCTCTTTTAATCATAGCGTCCATTAATAGTTCATCAAAAGGTTTGCCTGGCACAGAAACAGATAATGAAGGACTTTAGGGTTTAAATAGGATCTGTACAAGCCAACGGCCAACGACTCTTTAGCAAAAGCATGGATGGAATTTCAGTTTCAAGTGATTTTTCGTGAGTGTTTCAAGCATTCGAGTGCATGTCCCAAAATTGCTGTCAAAAGTAATTCAAACTCATGCTAGACAAGAAAAAAGAAAAAAAGAAAAATTCTTCCGAGTGAGTCAGTTGCAGTTAACGGATGCACAGTTCCTCCACTAATATAAGGTTATGAAGCACTTTTCACTCTGTGAAGCGTTTATCTGCTTCATTTACGGAATATGTTAACAAGAGAATGTCCTGTATAAAACAAGTATCTAACATTCATAAACCTGTCAAGTTTACTAAGTTTTCGATTGAATGTTCACATAATTAGTTCATTTCAGTTCTTGTCATTTTCTTCTCTTCTAAAGTAAAATTTCGAAAAATGTACATTCGCAAGAAAACTGTGTGTTTGTGTGTGTGTGTATGTATGTGTGTGCGCGCTATTAATTGTGGAAACATAAGTATATAAAAAGTACATTTTGATTCGATTGTTATCGTAAATGTTATAAACTGTATTCTTCAGTAACTTTGTTTCCCCTAAGAAAAATATATTTAATAAACCAATGAGAAACTAACAAATTAACATGCTTTTATATCATGGAAGTTACTAAACCAAAATTTTAAATAAGGGAAACAAATAATATTTTCTCTTCTAGATAAAACTTTTTACATATCCAGTTCTAAGAAATCTGGAATCCTTTAGATATCCTTTTTAATTCTTAAATTTCTTCCTTCAAAACGTATTATTTCCTTATTTATTTGCAATACAAGGAATTATTTTACTCATATAAAAAGTAACACGTATATTAATTTTACATGCAATTAGCTTTCTTTTATTTTCATTCAGTGTTGCCAACCAAATTTTTAAAAAATCAGGATTTTTTAAGTCTAAAATCGAGAAAAAATCCAGGTGACACAACTTACTGTCTAAGGATGTTAATTAGGAAGATTATTTTTTACAAGGCAAACAATGAACCCGTCAATGATTATTATACTTACCAATAAAAGGCTAATCCTCTTCATCTGCATACATGTCAACATTGACTCTCTTGGTGAGAGAGCAATCCACACGGAATCCGTAGCATGAGGTATTGAAAGTGAGCCTTTTTGTGTGTAGCAATCCTTGCAAAGTTTGGGTACCCAGTCTGTTTCTTAGTTTTGTCTTCATCAAATTTTTGGCAGAGAATTACTCTCCTACTCTCTTTTACTCTCTTTCTACAGCGGCACTTGAGTGAGGAAGGCAGAGAAGAGACATAACAAATGTGGATAACTTCGGAAACATTAACTGGTTATCTGCATACTTTTTTACTGACAAGCATCCAAAAATTTGGAACGAAAACATCATTTTCAGTTTGCAAATTTGTGTTTTGCAGTAATCGCCACTCTGTGTCTACTTGTTGCAGTTTACTCTGTTCTATAATATTACGAAAGTCATCTACGAGAGGAGCAATTGATTGTGTCGATTTGTTGACCACATTTAATGGGCTCATCATTCCTAAAGGTTTCATGTCGGGATCATGAAGCGCATATCTCTCTGGGATTTGATGTACTGCTTCAAATTAGAATTCAAGACACCTGAGTTTAAAAGCTCGCAGTCCATCATTTGGGAGCTTTTTTGATGACACGGAAAGGGAAACTTTCGCTCCAAAGTACATTTCACCTATAGATAAGAACTCCCGAGGGTTTCTGAAATCTATATTTTCCATTCCTATCGACTGAAGGTAGTTTGTTTTCATGTAACACTCCAAGATAGTCTTCATAGAAGTGCATACAATTGTTCGCAACTGATTAAGTTGTGGTTTCTCACTCTGAATTTGTTTGTTTAGGGCGTTGAAGATAGGCAGAACGAATTCAAGGAATTCAAGATAAAGTCTAGTAAACGGATCATTCCGTCTTTGAAGGATGATTTCAGCGGCTAGTAGCCTATCCGACACAACTGCATTCATGGAGATTTTAAGTGCATCATATTGCTCCAGAAGACGAACAACCACTGTAAGTGTAAACAATCATCGTTTCTGACTAGGATGTAAAAGTTTTCGGGGCTTGACTTGAAGATAAGTTTGAAACTCTTTGAATTCACTTATATTTTTTTGGGTTTGCATGAAAATCGTTCAGGAGCACGCGGTAATTTTGCACACACATAGGAAACGCAGAGATGAAAAGAGTGACAAATCCACTTCATTACAAATAGATTTGGAACATGTCTCTTTAACAGCGTACTCACACAATTCTTTTTCCCCATCATAACGCTTGCTCCATCAGCAGAAAAATCGATTAAATTTTGCTTGTATGGTAAGTTACATGAAGCAAATGAAGTAACAACATATCTATATACACCGTAACAACGGTGTATATAGAGACTCAGCGGTTCCCTCAGTGACTGAAATTACATTTTTTAAACAGCATCAATGATACCCCGCTCCGTACTATTTACCCGAGTTACAATACATAAGTGTTCTTTGCAGCTTTTATCCGTCAATTCATCGATTAAGATGGAATATTTCCGCTCGCGAAGTAATGCACACAAACGTTTCTTACTCTCTACTCCAATTACGTTCTTCGCAATTGTAGTGGCCTTTGTTCGAGAGCATTTAATGTTCTTTGCAAAATCCGAGTCCGGACACACTGACTTGATCAGAGCCGGCAAATGTTCCATCGGATTAAGCGGAAGATCATGTTCTGCTAAAATGGTACTAATATCACCTCCCCCTCTTTCACGCGACTGTCCAATTCCGTCGCTTTACCAGTAACTTGGAATAAGGTTTGCTTCCCCTGAACCTTTTCGCATTTCGAATATACTTTTTTGTTTCGGCATGTCTTTCAACGTCAGACTTACCACTACAAGCAATAAATATGTAATCATCAAACGCCCTACAGTAAGCAAATGTCTTTCCCTTACTGCTTTTCGCTAACCACCCTCGCAAATTTTCTGCAGATCCCATTCTTCTTTATAACACTGTTCGTAGTTCGTCTTTTTTTCAAGCTCCTCTTTGTTCACTCACTGCTTAGTAATTAAAATAACACAGCATTAACACAACATATAGCTATTTACAACTTCTCTTGAAATATCTACGAACGAAACACACGTAACACCACTGAGATCACCAGTGAGATAAGCATCTACTAAAGCCTTGATCTATGCACTAGCACAATGAAAACGGAACTAAGAAAGGTTGCGCAACCAGTGGAAAGTGTGGATGTCATGCGAACCGAGAAAGTACCGTTTACTGATAGGCACTCTAAAAATAGGAAACTTCCCGATACTTTTATAGGTCGAGAAACGAGAAAATCCCTATATCTAAGTCTACATGTTCAGAAGAACAAGAACCAAGAAAATTGTACAGAAAAAAAGTATTTTGAATTGTAGCAAGTAGAGGAAACATCACTCGCTTTTGAGTGTTGCGGAAAACCAGGAGATTGATAACATCTTATAAAAAATCAGAATACCAGGAGATAATTTTAAAACCACGAAATCTCCTGGAAAATCAATAGACCTGACAACACGATTTTCCTTATAATGTTAACTGTTAGGTAGTTTATTGTATGTAACAATGAATATAAATAATGTATAATTGTTTAACAATGCATGGCAATGACTGGCTTTGGATTTGTTCCTGTGATCATATGATATATTGCCTTTAAGACGATATATGCTGATACTAATAAAGATTGAGAGATTATGCACATACGGCTATTATTGAATTGATATATACTAGTACTTACTAAAGCTATTAATGGTGGCACGTTAAACGATCTGAACCCACAAGACGATGAAGAACGACTGATACGCAACTGGCATTCCAATTGTTGCATCAAAACAGATGAAAGCAGAACAGAATATGTGGAAAGAAGTTGCGCAAAGTAATACAGAATATATAGACCTAAGAAGAGAAGAGGAATTGAGGGAAACATTTAAGAAACTTGCTGAAGTTACTCAGAAAATCATTATAAAGATTGTACAGGTTATGGAAAGTAAAGCAAAAATTGTTGTATGGATGGACGATATTAAGAAGGAAAGACAAAACTTTTATCAACGCAAAGATAAATATGGACAAAGCATTTTGGAATTTGTAGCGAGATTGAAGACACAAGCATCGTTTTTCTCTTTTGAAACAATTATGGAAGCTGAGGTCCTATATGCGAATTTTCAACTGCCGAATCACTCGATGAAATATAGTAATGGATATAAAGACAATTCTGATGATACATGGTATAAATCAAATAGACGCTGTAAAAATTGTGACTTAATACATAAAATGAGAAATAAATGTCGTGCCCATAACACAGAGTGTCATTTATGCCACAAATTGAATCACGACGCCAGATGTTGTTGGAGACACAACCGAAAGCGTCCAATATATTAAAATAAAAGCGGGCCTAAAGATCAAGGTTCAGCAATACAAACGTCTTGTATTGAGCTAACTTGGCATAATAAGCAAACGAAATCACAGAAGTCCACTCCACAGAACTATAAATGAAATCTATAATTTGGAAAATGAGTTAATTGATAATTTCTAAAAATATGTATTAATAGATTTGCGGAGAGACAGGCATTGTATTCATGGCTGTTATTGTAGATATTGTGAGTCACAAATGTGCACATTGTTCAATGGTTTCAAGAACCGGAGGATATGAGATAGAGGTAGAAAGATCATGATTAAATGGATGACAATGAATATGATGATGATGACTAGATGACAATGGATATGACGAATATGGATTTTTGTAATTTGATTATACAGAGACTTGGGATTGATTAGGTAAGATCAAATACTTTATATGAGAGGTTGACTTTGGTTTACCACAGGGAGGGTGATTGTTAGACAGTTCATTGTATGTAATAATGAATATATAATGTATAATTGTTAAACAATGCTTGTAGTCGACATGGCAATGACTTTGGCTTTGGATTGATTCCTGTAATCACATAATTGATTCCCTTTAAGACGATATATGCTGATACTAATAAAGATTGAGGGATTATGCACATAGGCTATTATTGAATTGATATATACTAGTACTTACTAAAACTATTAACAAATATATATATTTAAATTAGCGTCAGTTCAAATAGCCTTTACTAAAGTACCATTGCATTGCATGTTATTATTATTATTATTCGTGGAACATTGTTGTAGTATTTATATAAACTTTACGTATCATTTTTCGTATATTATTGTATGAGAAAAGTTCAAAACTTAATATAAAATTTCAATACCAGAGAATGAAATGCTTCGAACAACATGTTAAACAACACTCGGCTTATTTCTCGGTCAGTTTGTCAAAATCGACCACTGAAAACTGTAGTGGTTCATAAAACATTCACTACAATGTTTGTAAATTTTTTGGTTATATTTATATAAAAAAAAAAACTATATAAAGTAATCATTTATAACAGCAAAGATTTTTTTGAAAATTTTGGTGAAATTTTTAAAGAAATAAGAAAGATAATTTCGAATACGTGATTTGGATACACTGCTGCGTGGATCTTATTTCATTCTTCTTATGTTTCTGTGTTTGGTGAAAGAGGATTGATAATGGAGGAATCAGAACTTGGTTGATGGTTGGATTCCCAGGTTGTAGAAGTCAGCTTTCGTTTCGTCGATTATTGAATTCGTCGTGTGGTTTTTCGTACAGAGTTTTGTTAATCTCAACAGCTTTAAATAGCGTGCATTGCCAGTTTGGTTTGTTCCTCATTCGAGGTTGTGATTTAATGAATTCGGAATTCTATTCAGTTAGATTAATTTTCGGCGAGAAACGTGTCTTTTCTTCAGTGAAAAGAGTGGAAGTTTTTCTTCATTAGTGGCTTCGGTGACTCCATTTCGTGACTATATGTAAAGTTATGGTTATTATCATTTAAAATCTTTTCGTTTATCAACGCAGTAACCTTTATGTTAGATAACGCTAAATTAAATCCACATTAAATTGGGAAGGTGTGTGCTTTAAACAAAGTGTGTGTGTATGATAGTACCAGTGGAAGCAAAACGTGGCATCAGAAAATGACGTCACTAGCACATGTTTTCTCTGAATGTAAAAGGGCAATGTGGGGGCGTTAAATCATTTGTTAATTACAATAATAATAATAATTGCAATTAAAAATAAAAGTTCGCAGTAATTTGAAGTTTTTGAATACATATAAATGTAAAGGTTATTTGCTTCTTTAACGTAACATTTAAATGAAGCTAGAGATATTAAACTTTCATATAAAGTCCAATTTTTCGAAGGAATTGAAAAAGTAGATTTTTTTGCATAAAGTTATTCAAATAAATAAAGTTTTAATTATTTGTTTAATCTAGAATCAAAAATACAAATCAAGTGAATATATTCGAAGTCATTGCACACTCTCAAATGGTAACACCTTATATGTGGACAGGTAGTTTCATTTTCTATAGTCAATACTACTAACTCCAAGAATTAATATATTTCTAATATTAGGCCTTTTGTAGCAGTAATCTTCCACTACAATATACATAAGAATTGCCAACATTGATCTGAAAATTTAACTTGAGTCCTACCTTGGCGTGAGTGCTACAGTGCCGGGCAAAATGGTGACGTGGCACTTGGACGCGTCTGGCACCATCAGGTATCCTCAGTAGCTCCCATAACGCTCTGCAAGGCGGCGGGGATCCTGCCTAAAAGATGTCCATCGCGACGGTTCAGGGTTGAACTTGTTCTGAAAATAAAATAAAAATCAGGAATTCAAACTTTAATTATTTGTATTATAAACTTATATGTAGTACATTGAAACATGAACGTTTATTTGAGAATTAGGAAGCACGCGGAATCAACCCTCCTGACTGAGGGTTTCCAGGAGTTTTCTCAGTTTCACGTGCGAAAGCTCTTGCCGCGAGCTTTTCCGCCTGTCAGCAGAAGTGATCACCAAGGAAGGTCATCACTCAGACATGACCATCCAATACCAGAAGTTCCACGAGAGGAATCAGTCCATAAAATCGAAAATTGGATTTAAACGCATTTGTGGGCATCGTAATAGTAATGTACTAGCATGCAAAATACTATGTACAATGTGCCTTATATCACTATTGACATACGCGTAAACAAGCACGTACGCACACACACACACACACACACACACACACACA